>JAJEJO010001705.1:413516-435325 GCA_020662805.1 Glaucomys volans
TCCTTCCTTCCTTCCTTCCTTCCTTCCTTCCTTCCTTCCTTCCTTCCTTCCTTCCTTCCTTCCTTTCTTCTTCCTTTCATGCTGGGGGTTGTGCATCCTAGGCAACTGCTCCACCACTGAGCTATATCCTTGGCCCTGTTTTCTGTTTTTAAAGGAGTTTCTCCTCCCCACTTGCTAATCCTGTGTGGTCCACACACCAGCCATGTCAAACAAGCGTTGGCCTTCCTGAGCATAGCAGTTCTTTCTGTCCTTGGGCCATGTGAAGCAGTCATCCTCTCAGCCTGGACAGTGTTTCTTGCCAAGTTTCCCACAGTGATTCCTCCTTATCCTTTGACCCTCAGCCTGGGGACTCAGGGAAGGACTCAGAGAAATAACATCACCTGCTCTAAGTTCCAGAATCCACCCTGTGGGTCCTCAGTTGAGCATGTTTATTTGAGCAGTGCGACACACACGCCTGCAGTTACCATGTTATATTTTAACATCCCCCCTAGATGGGAGCTCCCTAAGGACAAGGACTCTGACTTTTCTCCTTTATACCCAATCTATGAATATAAAGTGCCCACCATTTGGCATTTACTAGATATTCAAGATATAGTGATCAGTTCCATTCACAGTTCTCCAGCCTTTTGGTCTTAAGACCTCTTTATCTTCTTAAAATTTATTGAGACCTCCAAAAGAGTTTTTGTTTATGTGAGTTATATATATTAATATTTATTGTATTAGAAATTAACACTGAATAATAAAACAGGCATAGTCATTTTTTATTAATTTGCTCAAAATAACAACAAACCCACTGTGTTAACTAAACATTTTTCATATTTGTTTTCCAAAATAGAAACTAATTTAATCCTAAGAATGGAATTGCTTTACATTTTTGCAAATCTCTTTAATGTCTGGCTTCATAGAAGTCAGCTAGATCTCATATCTGCTTCTGCAGTTAACATGTTGTAATATGTTGTTTTGGTTGGAGTATGTGAAGAAAATCTGCCTCACCCAGATATGTAGTTGGAAAACGGAAAAGTATTTTGACAGGATTTTTAGATGATTATCTCTGATACTACACCAAAAATTTCTAAGTGCTAGCTTTTTTTCCTTTCTTTCTTTTTTCTTGTGGTGCTGGGGGAGTTTCTCAATTATTTCAGTGTAGTTTCAAAAACCATACCAATTAACTTTTCATACCCTTTCACCTTAAAGTCCATTGTTCTGACTTGAAATCTAAATGGATCTTTTATTCATGCATGGAAAATGTTGGCTCCCAGAGGTTCTGCCTGTCTTCTAAACATTGTCACGTTTCATCATATAACATCAAAAAACCACATTTGTCACTAGCACCACTGATCTCATCAGAAAAGTCCTTACCTATTAGGAAGCTGTCGAGCTCATAATGGTGGATACCATTTTTCCAAATTCTAATTTTCAGTTGAAAGCTTAAATTTTATCATTGGTGACATAGACTGTCAGTTGCTTTCCTTGAAGTGACAAGGCTTATTTCATTTATTTGCCATGAAAAGTGTGCTAAGTTCTTAAGTTTAAATAACAAATATATTTTCATTTATGGGATGAATGATATTCCCCTCAAATGCATCTGTCAAAGCTTGAACCCCTAGCACCTCAAATGTGACCTCTATTTGTAAACAGGACCTTTACAGAGGTGATTAAACTAAACAAGGCTGTTAGGGGTAGGCCCTAATCCAACCTGGTTAGTAGCCTTATAATAAGAGGAATTCTGGATGCACAAAGAGACAACAGGGATGTGTGCATGTAGAGGAAAGACCTGCTTCAGTCCTACGGAGGCTCCCATGGTCCAAAATAGCTAGAAACTGGAGGGCATAGTTATGCAACATGAGGCTAAAGAGTTTCTCTGGGGTAGAGAGGGTGGAGAAGGTGAGCCAAATGGAAGGTCTCTGTACATTGCCATACTTCCTTCTCACTGGGCTTATTTACAACTCAAAATTTTAGAGTTGGAAGGAACCTTAGAAATCTTGTCTTTTAAGTAACTTGAGGTTAAATCCTCTCACCTTACAGAAAAGAATGGCTAACATTTATTGATCACTTATTTAATATGACGAAGTACCAAGTGTACTTTCTAAGTGTTTCATATGGATAATCTTACTTAATCCTTAAGAACAACCCCATGTGGTAGATGGTATTATTGAAGGAAAAGTGTACTTTGTAAATATTAACAGATATTGCCACCTACCCCTCTTTTCTCAGGCTTCTTTGCCCTCTCTCCTCCATGTCCACTTCTCCCATCCAAGCTGTTGGGCCACTCTGTGACCTCAGGAAAGGAATGGGACTGCAGAGAATAGGGAAAAAAAAATTTTCCTGACTTTTGCATTCCAAAAGCCTGAGACTTTAAAGAAACCTATAGTTCGTAAAGCAGAGATAAAGGATTTGGGAGAAAACTTCCCAAAGGCAAAGCAGTTGTTCTCCAGGAGTTCTTGTAGGAAAATATTTCTGGGTCTAGAGCAGTGGGTTTTAAGGAAGTAGATGGATTGTTGAAGCATAGAGAAGGGGGATAAAGGTTTTGGGGGGTTATGACTGGAAGAATAGACAGTGTCCTGGGACAAGGGCTCTGGAGGTGGTATTTGATTTTCAATCTTTTCTGGGATAGGAATTTAATCTTCTTTGCTTAATAACATTTCAATAAGGGGGTTGAAGAACACTGTGGTCCTCTTTGGTGGATTGCTGCTTAGGTCGAAAAAGGAACTTCAGAGAGAGCCCCTTTCTGAGCCTCAGAAGAGAAAGAGGATTGAGACAGGGAATGATGGAAGGCAGATGAGGGAGACCTGGAGGATGCTTCTTTAGTTTCTCATGTCAAATTGCTGCACTTTGGGGTGTCACTATATGAGCCCCCAGATAGATGGCTTATAAACAACAGATCTTCTTGTGCATAGTTCTGAAGGCTGGGAATTCCAAGGTCAAGGCTCCATCAGATTCAGTATCTGCTAAGAGCTCATTCTGTTCCCTAATGGCATTTTCTCATGTCCTCCATGGTGGAAGAGGAAGGGTCCTCAGTTATAAGGACACTATCTCATTCTTGAGATGTTTGCTCCCATGATGGCATCACTTCCCGAGGTCCTCACTCTGAGTACCATCACCTTGTGGGTTAGGATGTTCACATGTGAATTTAGAGGGGACACAGGCATTCAGATCATAGCACCCAGTCTAATCATGAGAAAAGCACCAAGCATATCCCACTTGGTGGCCTTGCTACAAAATACCTGGCTACTTTCCCTCACAAATATCAAGGTCATTGAAAACAAGAATAGGAGAATTATCATAGGCAAGAGAAGCCTAGGAAGAGATGATGATTATAAGTGATTTGGTAGCCTGGAAGAGCAACGTTAGGAAAAAACTAAGGAAATACTAATAAAGCATGCACCTTAGTTAATATAATAACAGCATATCTATGTTAGGTCATTAAGTGTGATAAATGTGGAATATTAGAATCAGATATTAGTAATGAGAACCTGGATACTGAGCATATGGGAATTCTCTGTGCACTATCTTTGTAATTTTGCTGTGAATCTAAAACTATTCACAGGAATAGTTTATTTCTACGAAACAATATTTCTATGAAACAAGAGGGTTTATTTTAAAAAGGAAAAAAGGAATTGATATTGATGTGTGAAAAATAACTTTGCAAAGAAGTATGCTTGAATATGCTTTATTTTTTAAAAATGGAACAAATTGTCTTACTTAATTATAATTATTTTTAGTAGCAAAGCACCAGTGATATACCCTGAGTCAAGAAATTGGGGTGGCAAAGTGCTGCGATCAGTGGTGCCTATAAAATGCTTTTTTGGCATCTCTGTCCTGTTGCTTCAGATCATCAGGTAGTGACTAAAGTTCCTTCCTCGATTAATGTCTAGTATTCAGCTCCAGGTGTGGCTGGACTTAGCTGAACATTAGCTTCATGGGAAGACTTGAAAATTTTAAAAAGCATTATTTTAATTAACCCAACATATCCAGAATTCTAATTTCAACATGTAGCAACAGAAATGCTAATGTGATCATTTGCATCCCTTTTCTATACTAAGTATTGAAATCCGGTGTGTATTTTACACTTACGGCACATCTCAGTGTGCTCTAGTCACACATCATGTGCTCAGCAGCCACACGGGATCCTATACCCTCAGTCAGAATCAGAAAGGACAGGTTGTCACACACACACACCCAATCAAAATCTCCAAATGCCTTAAAGTGAAGAAATGCAGTTGGACAAAAAATGGATTACCTTGCCCTTATTCTTTTTAAAATTATTTTAAAATTATTGTTTTATTTTTATAGACTGCATTTTGATTCATAGTACATAGTACACAAATGGGGTACATCTTTTTGTTTCTATGGTTGTGCACGATGTAGATTCATCCCATTCGTGTAATCAAACATGTAAATAGGGTAATGATGTCTGTCTCATTCCACCATTTGTCATACCTGCCCTCCCTCTAATTTCCCTAAAGTTCCTCCATTCTTCTCTCACCCCCCCCATTATATAACATCATCCACTTATCAGGGAAAACATTTGGCCTTTGGTTTTTTGGGCTTGGCTTATTTCACTTAGCATGATATTCTGCAATTCCATCCATCTGTCTGCAAATGCCATAATATTATTCTTTTTTATGATTGAATAATATTCCATTGTGTATATATGCCTCAGTTTCTTTATCCATTCACCTGTTGAAGGGCATCTACATTGGTTCCACAATCTAGCTATTGTGAATTGAGCTGCCATAAACATTGATGTGGCTGTGTTGCTGTTGTGCGCTAATTTTAAGTCCTTTGGGTATAAACCAAGGAGTAGGATAGCTGGGTCAAAAGGTAGATCCATTCCAAGCTTTCTTAGGATTCTCCACACTGCTTTCCAGAGTGGCTGTACCAACTTGCAACTCCACCAGCAATGTAAAAGTGTGCCCTTTTCCGCACAGCCATATCTATTATTGTTTGTGTTCTTGATAATAGCCATTCTAATTGGAGTAAGATGAAATCTTAGAGTAGTTTTAATTTGCATTTCTCTAATTACTAGAGATGTTGAACACTTTTTCATGTATTTATTAATCACCTGTATGTGTTCTTCTGTAAAGTGTCTGTCCAGTTCCTTGGCCCATTTCCTTATTGTTCTCTCTTGATGAATGTACTTGAGGACCATGTGGTTCATAGACAGGTGCTGGGATTTCAGTACAGTGGGGTGTGTAATGGTGTCAGGGACCGTCATGCCCACACCTGACTTGGTTCCTTCTTTCCTTCATTGAACGGGTATCATTGAAAGCCTCCACCTAGCTTTGCTAGGTGTGGAAGGTAAAATGTTGAGAGTGAAAACAGGTGTTCTCTGCCTTCATGAAACTTCCAATCTACACAAATGGAAGGTTAATTCCAGGAGGAGCTGAGCGCTCTGCAGTGGTGTATTAAGGGTGAGGTGTGTACCATTAATAAGGAAGTGTATTATCTGAAAAGCATTTAAAAACAATCATACAACTGAAAGTTGTTCTGCTTTTTATTATCACCAGGCACCTGCAATCTTAGGCCATGTCAGTAGTAAAATACTTGAAGGGTTCCAGGACACATCATTGTAATATATTTTGAGCTGAGGCTTTGGATTCCTGAAATTCTTTATCTGCCTAGAAGCACACCCTCTCGAAAGAACTTAACTGCCATAAATCCCTTCCCTGGGAGCCTCTGAAAGACTGACTTTGACACTGGAGATGAGAAGTCAGTGCCACACCCAAACACCCAACAAACATGTCCCCAGACTACTATAGCTCTCATCTGTTCTCCCAAGAACTCACTTATCTTTCCAAAAAGTCATGTTTTGACATTAAGAATCCTTTCTTTCCCCTCCTCCTGTTAAGAAGATATAAACCCCACATTCTAACCACCTTCTTGAGTCACATCTCTTGGGGAACATCAGTAAATGTGCATGTAATTAAGTTTGCCTTTTCTCTTGCTGATCTGTCTTTTGCCAGCTTAATTTACAGGCTCCTAAACACTGAAACTAAGAGGGTCGAGAAGAAATTTTTTCTTCCTAACAAACACCTCACAGGAAGGCTTTTAGGTATTCACATTCCTGTGCCCGACTCCAACCCACTATCCCAGGACCTCCAGGAAGCTGGCTCAGGTCTCAGTTCTTTGGCTGAGTCTGAAGTTCATTCAGGTTGGGAAAAGAGTGAACAAACCAGGAATAACAGGGTTCTTCTGTCATGTTGGTTGGGCAGGATTTGAGCCCTGATGGAAACAAGTCCTAGCATCCCTGGTTAGTGATGTCGCCCAAGGACAGCATGGTGAGGGATGGGCTGAGTGACTCGGGGAAAGTATTCACCACAAGGACCATGTGTCTGCCATCCCTATAATTCTTTAAACAATTAACAACTTCTGTTTTTATTTCCTCGGAGCTTCTCTTTTTCCTTTCTGGAATTGTAGTTTTGATCACTTTTAGCAAGTCCTAGAAGAACTTTATATCCTTCCTCTTGAATTGCACATCTCAGATTTCAGAGCAGATGCTGAAGAGCCAAGAATCACTGTTGACATTTGCCCATTGGGCTTTTCCTTTTGGCTTATCTTGTTTTTTCCATTCCTTCTTCTTTGGAGTTCTGGAAAAAGCTTGGGAGTGATTCATTAGTCATGTGTTCTAACTTTAAAAGAATCTCTAGCATTAGCAATAAAAGAAGGCGGACTAACATGTGATATTATTGCATTCCTTTTCTTTCTCATTCATTCAGCTGTTCTTTTGGAGCACTGTCTAGGGTGCAGTCCCCATGCTGCTCTGCATTTGGGAGATAGAGACAAAGAAGACAAAATCTCTATCCTTGGAAAGTTCCAAGTCAGATGTGAAAGCCAGCTTTCAATTCAAGTAATTATAACCTGTTAAGAGTTGTGATGGGAGGTGCTCTGGGAGCACGGAGGAGGGAGAGCACATTTCCGTTTGGATAGGAAGATAGAGGGTATTTAGAAGTGCTAATCAGCCCTTTACCCAACGGGTTCATTTATTTGTTAAACTCATAACTACTGAGCCAGGCTATATGCCAGGCTGTGATCCAAGCATTTGGGATATGTCAGCAAACAAAACAAGACCCCTGCCCTTGCAGAGCGTGCAAGGTAACAGAATGACCAAATGAGAAGTAATTGAGGTGTCAGGTAGGGATCAACATGTCAGATGTATTAGCTGGTGAAGTGGTTTGGCTGGAACTGGACTCCTTTCCTCCTCTGCAGGGAGGTGGAACTTGCCTCATCCTGCCAACTCAGGTTCTGGGTCCTGAGCTGGATGTGCTTACCTCAGAGGAGAAGCAGGGGTCGAATTAACCTGAGAAAGAGAGTTTTCCCCAATCTCGCAGATCAGATACACCATTCTTTCTCACTAGGAAAGGAATGAGGGTCGAGATAGGGAGGTCAGAAATTCCTGCTTGGGAGTCTGGAGGAAGGTAGGGAAAGGGAAGGGAGTCCTCTTCACTAGATCAGGAAGTTCAGGAAGGAAAAAATTAGATGATGAGGAATTATTAATTAGTCAGAGAGGGAAAGAAGGGGTTTCTTGCCAAGGACTAGGCCATGCTGAAGCAAAGATTCTGCAAATAAAGCCCTGATAGTGTTACTGCTTTACCTCTGTGGTGGGCCAAGATATTAAAGCATTTTAAAGTTCTTAATTGGCTCTTGTTTTTATTCTAGAATTGGATAACACTTCATTCCAAAAAGAGAGTAAGTGTTCCAATGAGCTGATGAGAGGAGGTTGATTTTAGAGAGAAGAAATGCTGAAGAAAGCAAAACCCACAAAACCAAGACTGTTCATTTCAAAGCTACCTTCCTTGTAAGGCGGAGACAGGGAGAAAGAACGACAGAGAAATAACTGAACCGTTGACATCAAGTTGTGTTTTTTTTTTCATAAGGATCACAGCAGAGGGAACCTCATTATACTGATTGAAACTGGTCTTCTTTGGTAAATTTGGGCTGTTATCTCTCTTGATTTCTTGGAGTTCAGATGAATGGCTTAGTTATTTGGTGCCCTGCCCTTTAGCATGGGTGACTCCATTTTAATTTGTATTTCAGTCTGTTGGGGCCCAGTGCAGGAGCCTAGGCCAAAACATTGGACTCCGTCATCTTTATTCAGCATTCCATCACAGACAAGGAAACTGCACGGAACACCGTCTTGTGCCTGCCTCATGTCCTCTTGGCCACCATTTGTTTCAGCCATTGCTGTAGCATCCGTTCTCCCATCCCATCTCACATCTCCTATCCACAGCACCTCACCTCTCCTGCTTTCTGCCTCAGGACTATCTAACATACAAAGAGTGCAGGAACAATTTGGCATTTATGTGTGCACGACCTGAGAGTGGGTACGTGGTCCATGGGGAGAATGGAGCCCATAGAGTTGTTCCCTCCTCTGTCCTTGGGGCATTCAACATGGCCTTCAGGGGTCCTTACTCAGTTGCCTGCAGTGGTGACCAACTCCAGGATACCCCTTTGTATTGGCTGCCCCTCTTTTCTGTTTTTTACATTTTCAGTTTATAATTCAGATCATTTCCAAACTACATCTATGAAAGTTCTTGACCCGGCTTCGTTTTCTGGGGGAACCCAGACTAAGTCAGAATTGCTGTTCAAAAAGGGTGCCAAGATGCCACACATAGTAGATGGCAGGAAAGGAATTCAAACCTGGGCTTCAAGCAAAAACAGGTCCCTTCTTCCTCCTGCTATTGCGTCTTTCTTCTCTGCATGATGTTAGTTGCTAAAATACATTTGCACTCACTGGGTCTTCTAGGAAAAAGCCTGAAATAACTAAAAGTGGAAAAAATAAGGTATTTTGTAAAGTTGGAGCATATGAAACTCAGATTTTGTCATTGGTTTCTTTGGAATTTTAGAGTCATTGCCATCAACGGTTAAATTTGGAAAGTTTTTCAAAATACTGGTTTTGGAATGACTTCCTTAACATTATTTGATTTGGAGTCAATTTCATGTGGTTTTTATAACACATAAGTATATATTTTTTTAAAGACAGTGCATGCTTGCTTGGTTTTCAAACTGTTTTGAAACCAGATTACTTAGGCAAAATATTTTTGTAACTTTTATGCTATTTAAAAATTTAAAGAATTTTTAATCCAAACAATTTAAAACTCTTTAGAAACCTATTTATCTGAGTACTAAGATTTCTGGATAAGTTTCACTTTATTTAACTTCAAAGCAATTAGTCAAAATAGCTTGGATCCCAGACAGATTTCAAAGCTGTGTACTTTCAAAATGGCTCATCTAAATAACATGCAAAGATATATGGACCATTTTATTGTCTCCAACATTGGTTTCCCATCGTATAAATATGAGTCTAGGCAAGAATTTCACATTCTTGCAAAATCAGCCACACAATTTTAAAATTAAAACATCTGTATGATGTGCAAATAGATTGAGATGTTTTCTTTATCAAGAATAAGGAAACTGTTTTGTAGAACTTGTAACCAAACTCCTTTTCTCTCTCTCTTATAGGATCATAATTGTGTGGATTGTGGATCACTGGATATAACCAACACTTTGTGGATGAGCCTAGTACTTACTCTTCTATTATTGTTTGTAATTCTCACAATAATGTTCTGAGGTATATATTGAATTATCCTTTTTAGAAAAGAACATCTAAGGTTAGGTCTGGTATTCATGATTGTAACTTCCGAAATCCTGTCTGGGCATATCCCCTCATCTATCCTGTGTTTCAGTAAATACCAACCAAAGAATCACTATGTACCTGAGATCATGCCAAATACATTATTAGTAATTAACCATTGATAATAAAATAGACATGAGCTAATGCTTTAGATTGAGAAATTAGAGCTGATTTGGGATCATATGAAAAGTCCTGTCACCCCCATACATTTCTATCCATACACGATTCTTTAGTGGGGGACAAAGGGGAAAAGGTGCAATTGGAAAATAAGAAATTTTGCCACCCAGATGAAAGAAGGCATCTTTAACATTCTCTAGGATGAGAAAGGTCCTTGGCTAACGACTGAACATTCCCCTTACATGTGGCTGCACTAGGCCTGGGCTGGAGCTGAGGGGGAGGAATTTTGACAGGCATTGCTTTTCACTGTCTGCTGCCTCAGGGACACTGTTTAAAAGCCTGAAGGTTAGGAGTGGGGACAAAGGGGAGGAGATAGAACTTTGGCATAGTAGCAGGAAGGACTGACTTCTTTTTTTGTGAGAGATAGCCTCATAAATTGAAAATTATGGGGAAAAAACAAAATATTATGATTTGACTGTTTGGACTGTGACATTGTTGCTTATCTTTGGAAATGTGAGTGGTTGTGTTTGATTTCATTAGTTAGGAGCTGGACGACTTGGAGAAGTATGAGATTTTTTCCCCTCTAATTTTCAGTTGCAGAGCTATTTCAAAGCATGGCAAAATAGTCTGCAATAATCTGTGGGTCCCTAGGCATGAAAGGGCAGGCTGAGTCTAGCTGGAGGTCTCCTGGACCCTGGTCAGTTGGGGAATGAGTTTGACTCAGGGATACTGATTACTGGGGAGAGGAGGGATCTTGGAATAAGACCCAGTTCTTTGGACTGGGGTAGGGTTGCTCCAAAAGTTGGTAGAGAACTTTCCAGAAGAGAGTACCTGAAGGTGCTCTCATTTGCAATCACAGATCCCCCCAAAAAGTGAAGAGAAGAACCAGGTTGGGCATACAGGGCAAGTATAAGCACTTAGAACAGGACACTTGAGAAAGATCAGTGTTTCCTTGTGAATCCATTACATTGCCCTGGCAGTTCAGGAAAATAAGTCCTTGCTCCCAAATTGGATCCTAATTAAAATAATTTGTCAGGGACATAGACATCCTCACTGCTAGTTAGAGCTTAGCTACCAAAATTAAACCATTTGCCTCTGACTTAGTAAAATGTGCTAAATTAAGTGAAGAATTAAGACAATTAAGCAAATAATTTAGCCTTCCAAAGTAGTTTTCCCTGAAAAATTCATCTAATTAAGGACTTTTTGTAACTTGAATTTTCTCCAACTGCTTTTGGGTTATGTTCATTGAGCCATTACCTGTGAGAGGAGATACTCCTGGCAGGATGAGGTTGTTGGGATTTCTGGGTAGTGAGAAAATATTGTAATTTAATAAATAAAGTGGCTACATTTCTCCATTCTAGGGGAAGGGCTCGTTCAATATTTTAAATTTTGCTGTATTTATCTTTAGTTTAACTTTAAAAGTGGGGACTCTTCTGTGCAGCAATTGACTTTCATTGGTCCCGGTAAATCTTTTGGATTAAGAGTGGTAAGACCCCTTGACCAAATCTGAATGAGCAACGGTAAATGTTGTGAATTTAAAGTCACAAGAATGGGAGTCAGGGTGCTGACAGCTGGAGCAGAGTGGAGAACATCTGCTGGGAAAGGAGGACAACAAGATGAAGGAAACAGATACTGCTTTTGAGGAATTCCCCATGGCAGAGAGTAACTGCCAGATTTGGGGGGAGAGATGCCAGATACAAGTCTTTGGAAGTGTTTGATGGTGCATATGTTTGTTTCTTTATTTCTGTAAAGGAATGATAGAGAATATAAACGATATAAAATACAAACAATATAATAGAATCTAGGGTAACACTCAGCTGTTAATTCAGGAGCTGGATCGCCTTTCTTTAAATGCTAGACCCAACACTTCTGGTTGCTCAATCCCAGGTGGACCAGTTCCTTGACCTCTCTGTGCTTCATTTTTCCCCAGGTACAATATTAGCACGATGGTGGTGCCTACCTCTTAGAGGGTTCTTCAGGGGAATAACTGAGTTAGTATCTGCAAAGAGTTAAGAGCAGTAGTTGACCTATCATAAGCACTGTATTTACATTATTATTAAACATCTTAGAGGAGCTTCTTAGACCCATGCTACTTTGTCCCATGCTACTGCTCTATGTCCTTGATTTCCTTTGCAGTAATTCTGTCTCTAATTTCTTTCCTCATATTCTCTCTCTAACCAGCATTTCTCAGGCTTTCTTTTCCCTTTATTGTTCCCCTAAGGAGTCTTTTTAAAAATGCCTTTTTTAACTGTCTCTTCCCATCCATGAACTTTCAATACTGCAGATGTGCTTTATAAGCTATTTATGTGTGATCTGTGCTACCTTGGAGGCTCCTGATCTGGCAGATCAGATAAGGGAGCTGTCTGTACTCACTGCTGCCATGATCTTGATGCAGTCAGGAACGCCCATGGAAAACAGGACCCCCTTAGGGATAAGTGATAAACACCTCCCATGGGAAATATGACAGCCAAGCCACTCTCAGTCTTACGGAGTTAATAGTCATACCAGAAAACCAGGAGTTAAAAGGTGAACTAGTCTTCAAGGCTATTGGAATGAGAAAACTAGCCAGGTGATAGGAGGCTGGAAAAGCTAGCTCAGCCTTCGGAGACTATGTTGTGGTCAGCAGAACTGACAGCTTCAACCAAAGTGGGGTCAGGGCTCTTCTGAAAATAGTAATATCAGATATTTTCTCAGATGATGAGGCTCAACTCCAGGTGTGAGAGACAAAAGCATGTGTCAAATAGTTATCGAAGTAACCCACAGTTACCTTTACCTTATTAGCATAGTAAAAGCCACACCCCTAGGTGGTTACAAGACAAGAGAGACACAGGAAGGGCACAATGAGGAGCACAGTGGTGACGGGAGTCCTCAATGTGATGACATCAAGAGACCAAACTCCAGCCACACCAGAGATGCTGCAAAAGCTATTTCTCTTTGGTCATTTCTTGAGCCAACCTGGGGTCTCTGCCCCCTGAATGCTGTCTTCCTCTGGCTCTAGCTGAAGTCCTTAATAAAACCTCGCCTGTGCTTGAATTCCTTCTAGGTCAGTGTTCATCTCTACAAGTCTGGACAAGAACATCTCTCTTAGACTCCAGACTCAGCTCTTAGCCGCTTACTTGATCTCCACTGGAGTGTCCAGTCGACCTCCCCACATTGACGGTTTCAAGATTTATCATTTTAAATGCCTTCCCCAAACTACTTTACCCACAGTTTTCCCTTCTTTACTTTCCTCACACCTCACCAATCCACAGAAAATTCTTATACCAAAATAAATCCAGAATCTGCCACCAGTTTGGTGGAAGCCATCATCTGAATGACCACAGTTGCCTTCTGATGAGGCTCCCAGTTATGGCCTTGCCTCACTGTGGTCTCTTTGTAACCCAGCAGCCTGAGTATGCCTGCCAACACACAAATCAGGTCATGGTCCTTCTCTGCTCCAAACCCTCCATAGGCTTCCTGTCTTACTCAGAGAAAGCCCTGAGGCCCTGATCATGGCCTTCCAGGCCCAACTTTTCTGGCTCCCTGTCCTTCTTCTTCCCTTCCCATTCACTCTACTTTGGCCACCCTGGCCTCCCTGGCCTCCCTGGTGTTCTTCTGACATGGCAGGGACAGGCCTCACAGCTTTTGCATTAACTGTTCCCTGTTCCTGGAAGGCTCTTCCTCCATGAATCTTCATAGCTTCTTCTCTCTCCTCCTCTACATCTTTGCTCACATACTACTTTCTCCATAAGGCCTTCTTGTCCACATATTTGCTACTGTAACTTACCACCTGCACTTTTTTTTTTTTTGGCAGGGCTGGGGATTGAACCCAGGGCCTTGACCTTGCAAGACAGGTACTCTACCAACTGAGCTATATCCCCAGCCCCAGCCCCTGCACTTTTGAGCTCCTTAGTTGCTTCTATTTTTCATAGCACTTAGTATCTTTTGGTCTACTTTATAGTTGTATATATTTATTTGTTGTTTATTTTATCTCCCCTTTTTCATGACACACCTGAGGGACTCCGTCAGCATTTGCTGACTGGATGAGATGAGATTCTCCCTACCATGCCTGTCTCCATGTACCTAGTAGCTTGTTTCTGGGTATGTTCTATGCACATACAAACACACAACATTAAAATGTAAGCCAGTTCTTACATTCTGCTAAACTGTCATTCTGTTGACTAAGCCTTCAGTGAAAGTCTGCTATACCCAACTTTAGGGTAGTTGGAAGAGCTGAGAGAGTAGGGTGTTGTTTGTGTGTGTTAAATGGAAAGACCAGAATCAAAGAAAGTGAATCATGAATTTGAGTGATAAATGAAAGGGTCAGTCCTATCCCAATAAAGCTAGGAGAACTGGCAATCTCTAGACAAAAGAGACCTTGATGAGAATTGAAGAATGGCTCTGCTTCCTCATTCCATTATGTTGATGTGAATATAAGCAGGATGGAGCTCCCAACTTGTCTCTAGTTTTCTATTTGCTTCTTCCTTTTCCTCTTGCTGTTATGGAAATCATCTCAATTCTGATGGCTGGATCCATAGGTGCCCCTAGGGTGGAGGAGGAGGAGGAGAGACCTTGGGATTGGATGAAATTCTTCAGGATCCTGCTGTGTGGGTCCAGAGACAGCTCTACTCTTCTTCCTTCCTTCCTGCTGTAGTGATTGAAAATGCTGGGACTTGGAATCCAACATAGAGACAGACACCATCTCAGTTGATTTTACAGAGGCAGAGGATATTCCCTCTGGTTGAAGTGCTTGGGATTGTGGGTCTGGAACGTGTGTTAGTGGAGAAATGTCCAGGGAGAAAAGCATGATAACATGGAAACACTGACTGCTATGGCAACAGATGGAATAATAAACAATGTCTTTTTCCCTAGCAGAAATCATAGAGTTTGGACTTGTGGCAGCATTTGGAAAGGGAACATGTAACACAACAGTTAGATATCGTGTCTGGCTTGATATCTTTCTTTTTGTTTTTCCCCTCCTGGGTTGAAGAGATTTGCTAAGTGCCTTTTTGGGCAAATGGAGTCCATTACATATCATTCAAAAACTCACATATTTCTAGAGAGTTTTTTAAACAAAAGTAACTTAGAATGTGTAAATTGAAAAGTCAAAAATCACCACTCTCTTCTCATAGTTACCTTTCTGAAGTAACCACTACTAAAAGAATCATCATAGAATTTCTTTATACATATGGATGGATTACTAACTGGTCTGAGTTTTGTTTGTTGTTGAGTAGGTGAGACTTAATAGGGTCTAGTTAATAATTAGTACGTTTTTTTCCCCAATGCTTTCTTTATATATTTGGCAATGGTTTAATCTCCTGAAGGCATCTTGGATAGCCTCATAGCTTTCTGGTCATGACTGGGTATTAAAATTCTACCCTGGTGTAATTAAGTCTTCAATCTCTCATCTAATTCAAAGTTTCTTTCTGGTTTAGTCAGCTTTTTGGCTGCTGTGACTAAATGACCCGACCAGCACAACTGTAGAGGAGGAAAAGTTTATTTGAGGGTTTATTTCAGAGGTCTTAGTCCATAGAATGCCAGCTCCATTCCTCAGGGCTTGAGGTGAGGCTGAACATCATGGCGGGAGAGGGTAGTGGAGGGAAGCAGCTCACATCGTGGTGACCAGGAAGCTGGGAGAGAGACTCCACTCTCCAGATACAAAATATATACCCTATAACCACGCCCCAATTTCCACCTCCTCCAGCCACACCCTCCCACTTCAATTCATCCCATCAGGGATTAATTCACTGATTGGGTTAAGATTCTGATAACCCAATCATTTCTCATCTGAACCTTCCTGCATTGTTTCACATGTGAGCTTTTGGGGAACACCTCATATCCAAACCATAACATTTTCCCTACCACTCCCACCAACACCTCTGACTCCAGCAAGGTCCTAACCTGTTGTTGATGGTGATATGGTCTATTCTTTCAAACTACTTGTACCCTGATGTCCTTTGTGGCTTTTGGTTCAATCTGGGTCAGGAAGAGGGAATTATAAAAAAGAGGGACATCTTATTTAGCTTGCACGGTTGTAACCTGTGTGGCAGGTGTCCAAATGGTGGCTCTCTGGGGAAATCTTCTCTAAACCATCTGATAAATTTATTGCTTCCCAAATCTGGGTCCTACCCCTGAGGGTATACTGTGGTCCCATTCACCTTCCAGAGAGCTCATTTGGCCCAGTATTCCCTTGACTTGGGAAAGAAGGGCACCATCTTTGAACCTACACTTGAGGACTCTGCTCTTTTCTTCTTTTCTCTGTGGCCCTCTGGATGAGAGCTAAGCCATCCACAAGGGTATTCCCACCTGGAGCTCAACTAGCTCTTCTAAACCTCATTTTGTGTGACAGGATTCCAAAAGTCTTTGCCTAAATGACCCCATACCAGCTTCCAAGTCCTTTGTGGGTTTATTCCCCCTGTTCACAAGAACCTCATTGCAGAGGTGAATACACCCAGGACCGAAGGGCACTGCTTGCTGGGGATGTGGATGCAACACCTGTGTGTTTGCTGGGGCAGGGGCTCAGGACCGGGACAGGAAAGGAAGCTTGGAAGGGCCACTAGGCTTCTGCATTCAAGCATGAACCTGAGGGTTATGAGGATCCTCTACTTGAACCCAGCTCTCCAGCTCATTAGGAAGTTTTCTTCCTCAGAGTAGGATGATGGAGCACGGTTTATTTAACTTGATTCATACTTTTATACTATTTAGTCATGGGCTTCCTTTAACTATCCTGATGTGGGCCCTGGAATGCTAGTGGTGGACATGACTCCACCCACAGAACTCAAGTCTCTTTGATCAGCCCAACCTTGCAAGTATGGGTGGGTTCTGCAACTATCCTGGCTGCTCTCCCCAGCATCACCAGTAGCCTCTGCCAGTCTCCCCCCTTTTCATTTCTTTAGACTGGATGGAGGTGGGCACTTCTGTCTCTCACCCACACCTCTCCACCTACTGAGGCTACCATGGAAATTCTCCCAGAACTCTTCCATGCTCTGTTCAGTAGCAGCACCAGGTGGTGGCCTTATTAATTGCCAGTTAAACTGAAGAGCAAGCTCTGGCTGCCTCTTCTAGCAGATTAACTTACAAAGCTTGAGGGGCTCTTGAAGAGCATCTCCCTCAGCTTGAGGGTAGTGGGGTGGGGGAGGCGTGACTGTGTTCTGCATTCCTGAATGTCTTCCAAAAAATCTTCCCCATGGATCTTATTACTTGGTGGTGGACAGGAGACTTGAGAGTGAAGGGCCTTTGTGGGTGGATGAATCTAGAACCTGTCTTTTGATTGATACTTCTAGTTTTCAGCTTGGGCCTTTAACAGAATTCAAAGGCAATAGGAAAAGTCCCTTCTAGTAATCTGTTACACATCCATCATAATACTAAACTTTAGTACCAAACTTGCCTTCTCATTTGGAGGGCAGTTTGTAGAGATCTCCAACAGCTGTTTAATATTTCCTGTGGCACATGAACAGGTCCTGTAAGTTATTTGATCATTCTCATATTTACCGCTATTATTAAGGTGAGTTTTTAATATTATATGTAATACTACAACAAATAATCCTTTAACATATACCCTTGAGTCAGCATGTAAATATTCCTAGAAGTGTCATTGCTAAGCTAAAGGGTACATATATTTCATATTTTATAAGGAAGCACATTTTGTGTTTTGATAGGTGGAACCAAATTACAGTTTAAAAAATTGTAGCAATTTACACTTGAACTAAAAGTCTCCAGGAATGTTCTTCCCCCTAAACACTTGCTACAGTTAATATTGTCAAGCTAAGCTACCCAGATCCATTCTAATCTAATTGATGAAAAATTATGTCATTGCTATTTTAATTTGCATTTCCTAGATCATTAGTGAGGTTGGACATCTTTTCATACATTTACTAGTCATTTATAATTTTGTGAGTTATGTTTGTATCCTTTGATAATTTTTCTTGTTTTATAATTAGAATTTGTGTTCTTTAGTCACAATAAGTGCTTGACTATAAGATACATTGCAAATATCTTCTCACCATCTGTTAATCTCAAGATGCTTTCATGATAAATAGATTCCTGAGTCAAAGGATCATTGTGTCTTGAATCGACTTTAGGTTATTGTCTCTGGAAAACAAAAGTAATGAATTGCATTAGTCAAAGTAGATTAGCTGTTGTAACAAATCACCCAACATTTCTATAGCTTTAATCTGGTAAGTTTATTTTTCACTTTTGAAACACTCGACATGGGTGTTCATGGTTAGCCCTTTTCCAAGTCGTGACTCATGGACCCAGGATCCTTTTATCTTGTGGCTCTGTCCTCCTCTAGATTCTTTGTCTTTTCCATCAATTAGTACATAGAAGGGAGGTGGGGAAGAGAGAAGAGAAAGAGAGCTAGCAGAGGATTTTATGGGGTGTTTTGTGGGCCAGGCTTGGAAGAGGGATACATCCCTTCCCATCCCTTCCCCATGTTCTTTTGGCCAGAGCCTGATCACATGCCAAGGGGGACTAGAGGTGAAGTCTACTGAGGAGCCCACAGCAATCCCTGCTACGCTCAGTGGAACAGGCTGACCCCTGAGCAAACAGATCTGTCACTCTCTTTTGGAGGAAGCCTAGAGGCTCTTGGAAAGAACACATAGGATGATCCCTGAGGAAGAATCCCGGAAAAACAGGCTCATTTGAATGCCAAGAATTATGATTCCATTATTCTGAAGTCCTGCCTATGTCCGTTCCTTGCAGAGTAAGATTTAAAGTCTTCAAAGGAACATGGCTTCCCTCACACTATTCTACAGGAATAAAAGACAATCTCTCAATTCTAAAACAAATAAACAAATAAACAAAACCAAACCTTCTGGAAGTTTTTCTGCCCTTCTCAGAAGTTTTGAGACAGGGGTGAAGTGGGGTGATTGGGTAGAAGGGCTGGGATTAGGCAGCCCCTGTGAGATGGGGAGGCAGTTGGCTAAGGGCTCACAAACTAAGCTAGAACTGGGGTGGAGTTGAAGTCAACAGGTGTCTGTGACTTGAGGGTGGCTTGGGTGAGTTTTTGGAATGTAATCCCTGGAAGGACGACACTGATAAGAGATAGATTAGGACATAAGGAGGAGAAAGACAATGGTGGACTATAGTTAGAGGTTCTGACCGGGTCCAACACGGGAGGAAGAGAGAGGTAAAGGCCCAGGCTGGGGATAGAAACAGCAACCAGAACTGCCCCCCAGAAGTGGGAGGTGGGTTTCCAGACAAATGAAGCATTTTATCTGGTAATCTTCAGAGTAGCTGGCACGTTCTGAGCTGACATCACTCTCCACTTTGACACCGTCTTAGTTTCCTCCACTTTGTAAGGCACACCTGGGAGAGAAAAGTGAATTTAGCAACCAGAGAGACACCTGTGGGAGAGAAGGTCACGTGTGCCAGACATGATCTTCTAACAGAACACTTCCATTCCGGGGAAGCTACCCGGGCTGTGCCTGCCTTCAGGGAAGGGTCCATGTTTTTACTCACCTTTGTCTTTGGTTCATGCTGGGTGGAAGCCTCTGGAATGAGTGGGTGAAACTGGGGCTGCCCACTGGTAGGTATTAAGGCTGCTCTCGCATGAGCGAAGCCCCACGGTGACCACTCCACCATTTGGCATATGCTATTTTATTTGGTTGTGCTCTAAATCTTACCTTGGGTTCTGATGTGGATATGAGGTGTCCCCCCAAATGCTCCTCTTAATGCAGAAATATTCAGAGGTAAAATGATTGGATTGTGAGAGCAGTAACCTAACCAGTCCATCCTTGTTTAATTGGACTAACTGGGTGGTAACTGTGGGCAAGTGGGGCCTGATTGGAAGAAGTGGGTCACCGGGGCATGCCCTGAAGGAGTTCTCCTTCCTGTGCCCCTGCCTTTCTCTCTCTGCTTCCTGACCTCATCATGAACCGGGCAACTTTCCTCTGTGGGGCCTTTCCCCAGGACCTGCTCTCTTACCTTGGGCCCAGAGCCATGGGGTCAGCTGTCTATGGGCTGAGACCTCTGAAACTGTGAGCACCCAATATACTTCCCCTCTTCTAAGTTGTTCTTGTTGGGTATTTTGGCCACAACTACAAAAAAAGCTAACTGAAATACCTTGTTTCTTTTTTCATTTGACATGATTTTTGAGATCTACTCCCAATCCTAAATGTAAATTATTATTATTATTATTTCTGACTGCTCTACAATATTTCACCATTTATACCAAACTCACTAGAGATAAAACTCCGGCTTGGCAAGGTGGCGCATGCCTGTAATCCCAGCAGCTTGGGAGGCTGAGGCAGGAGGATCGTGAGTTCAAAGTCAGCCTCAGCAAAAGCAAGGTGCTAAGCAATTCAGTGAGACCCTGTCTCTAAATAAAATCCTAACAATAGGGCTGGGGATGTGGCTCAGTGGTAGAGTGTCTCTGAGTTCAATCCCTGGTACCCACCTGGCAAAAAAACTGACTGCCTCCAATAACTGACTCCAGTTCCTACCTACCACCTCACTTAAAGTATGTTCTTGTACTTAAATTAAAAAATGCAATCTGTCTTTACTTTACTCAAATGGTTTCAAGTACTAATTCATTGCCTTCTTAACTAGTTTTTAGGTTTCTCTCAGCAGATAATAATAGAATCTACCTCACAGGGCGGTTGTGGGTATAAACGAGATCATGTATATGAAGTGCTTAGTACATTATCTGGCAAACGAGCAATTCTCAATAGATGGTATAAGCTCTCCAGAGTTAGAACACATTAGGACTTTAATAAATACCAATTATAGTAATGAATGTTTGATTACCTCTGGTGATCTGGGGTCTACTTCCCCATAAAGCTAGGTCCCAGAACACTTGAAACACGAAGCATTTGGAAGATCGTAATTACAGCAGTCACCATTAATCCTCCCAAATTATTCCCCTTTTACAGATGGTGAAACTGAAACTCAGAGAGGTTATGCATCTTGCTTATGATCATTCAGCACAGTTGGTGGCAGAATTGGGGCTCAAACCCAGACCGACTCCCAAGCTTTTATTTTTAGCTATTCTGCTGTATTGTCACCCGGGGGGAAGTGTGCTCAGATTAGTAATACTCAGCAAAAATAATTCTCATTTTCTTTCTGTGTGGATAATAAAGAATTTAAGATTTGGTTAATGTGTACTGAATCCTAACATTCAAGCTCTGCTAGAGCTATTTTTAGGGTACGTTTGTGCAAGTCTCCTTTGGGTGGCACAGCTGTGTATACACAGTTTGGTCAGTAGAAGCCAGGTGGGAGTCCAGCCTCCAATTGTCCCCTAATCTGGGTACCTATAGGCAGTTCACAAACTCCCCAGGTGATTTTGGTGCCTTGGGAACTTGCATGGAGTCTGTTTCCACAGTCCTGTGGGCTAAATACAATTCTGTTTCACAGAGGAAAAGACTGAAGTTCAGAGTTACAACATTTCCAAGGCTACACAGGTTCCAAGGTACAAATTAGACTCCTTGACTTCAAATTCAGAGACTGGTTAAATATAAAGCAGAGTGATTTTAGTGGGGTCTCATAAGACTGGCCTGGAATTCAGGAATCACTGCACGGTACCTGCTAAGTTTGACAACTTCTCCTCTCCTGACCTTCTTGCTTTGATGTAGCCATTCCTCTGGTGCGGGATGGGTATGGTTGTTCCTCTGTATTCTAGAGGAGACAACATTCTAGGCAGGTCAAGCGCACTGTTGAGAAAGTTCTAAGGACTTGATGAGGGAGATATAGAAGGGCATAGGCAGCCAGGACAAGATGGCAGTGAGGAGGTTGGGGGCAGGGCCAGAACAAAGGAGGATGGACAGGGTCTTCTAATGAGGTCAACTTCCAGTGGGCTGGGGGATCCAATCAGACAATCAGACAGTTCTGTACTGGTGCTCTTAAGAATGGGATACAATAGATAAACTAAAACAGATGCATGAACAGAGGGGGCACCAATCAACAAGAGTGAGGAGCATGTGGACCAGGGAGGAGATAAATAAAGGATGGAAGTCCAGAGACCAAAAAAGAACAGCCAAAACTTCCCCACTGGATTCCTGCTCTGGGGCCCCTTCTCCTTGGAGAAGTCTGCCTCTGTCACTTTTGCAATAAACCTGCTGCTGACTTGCTATCTCTCTGT
>JAJEJO010001706.1:0-76466 GCA_020662805.1 Glaucomys volans
CCAAATTCAAACAGTTTTGTAATTAATGACTCATAATAAAAATTATGCTGAGCTGGGTGCCCTGGTGCATGCCTATAATCCCCAGTGGCTAAGGAAGCTGAGGCAGGAGGATGGAGAGTTCAAAGCCAGCCTCAGTAACTTAGCGAGTCCCTAAGTAACTTAGTGACAGCCTGTCTCTAAATAAATATAAAAAAGGGATGGGGATGTAGCTCAGTGGTTGAGCACCTCTGGGTTCAATCCCGAGACCAAAATGAATCAATTTTTAAAAAATTATGGTGGTTTTGTAGAAAGGTTAAATATCATACCCAGAGGGAAAAAATTAACAAAACAGCATCTTTCTAAGATTGTTTTCATAACAAGTGTGATAATTCACTGATTTGGTAATAATTCTCATATCCGTATCTTAACCAACCTATCAATGTCACTTATGTGCAACACAGCTATGAATTTTTTAAAAAGTCTAAAAATAGTTGTTTGAAAAAGACTGGATAATGTTTCTAAAGCTCCATCCCTTTTGTCACTTTCAAAGATGGTTTATTCCCACTTTACAAATGACTTTAACAAGTGCAACTTTCTGGCTTCACAAAAGTTCCCAAAAGATTAGGAGTAGCTCCTTCTTAGGAGAGAGGGGAAGGACCAATGCACTGACACAGCAGCTCTGTATTAGCTGACAGTGAGAATGAAGTTGAAAACTCTAAAGGACAGATAGGAAGTGTCCAAAAAGCCTCTGGGGTCATTCAAGAGCAAGTAGACTTTATACACATTGATAGACTCAGAGGGCACAGTCCCCAAACTGCTAAGCCACTGTGCCAAGAAATAGCATCCTCTATTTGAGAAGACAGGAGAGCCATACACGTGATCAGTAAGCTGCAGCCTGCAAGTCAAGTCTCCCCACTGCCTGTTTTTGTACACCCTGCAAGCTAAGAATTGGTTTTGAACTTTTAAATGATTTAATGAACATTAAAAGAAGAATATTTTGTAATGTGAAAATACAAAATTCCATAAATAGAGTGTTCATAAGTAGATGCAGTTTTATGGGAATGCAGCCATGTTTGTTATTATTTTTCCTGGCTACTTTTTCACTGCCAAGGCACAGTAGAGCAGTTAGGACAGAAACTGTCCAGTCCACAAAACCTAAAATACTTATTATATGGTCCCTTATAGAAAAAAATTTGTTGACCCTTAGCATACATTATAGTTTGGAAATATTTTAATCTGAAATTATTAAAACTTACCAAAGACAGTTGGGCCCTGTTTTCTGGAAGACCCAGAAAGACATTTTCTGAGACTTTCAGGTGTTTGAAGCAAATTTTATTTCATTTAAGGTAATCAAACCTGGTGATTCTTTGCTCA
This sequence comes from Glaucomys volans, assembly GCA_020662805.1. Classification (NCBI taxonomy): domain Eukaryota; kingdom Metazoa; phylum Chordata; class Mammalia; order Rodentia; family Sciuridae; genus Glaucomys; species Glaucomys volans. The sequence goes on from JAJEJO010001706.1 coordinate 1,354, forward strand.
GGATAATGAAGAGAAGAGCTTTCTTCCCTGATTTCACAAATCTTCCAAGTGATATCAATATGGTTTACTTTCCAGCTATGTTATTTTTTTTCCTGGAAAACTAGGTACGGACAGACTCAGTTTGTTCCTTTCACCACCTTCTCATTTCTACTAGCCCCCTTGGGTCTCCTGCACCAAGAAGTCAGAGGCGTGTTTTCTTAAGAATACACTAACCAGAATGATTCTACCAAATTCTACTGCAGTCCTCAACAAGAACTTATTTTCTAACCTGTTTCTTTTGTAGATTGAATAATTTCTCTTAGGTCTTACCTTCAAAATCCCAAGAGTGGGTGAGAATTTAAGCAACTCCTCTATAACATCATTGTACCCTTTGTTGGCTGCTTTCAGCAATGCTGTGGTGCCGTCCTGAATAGAGACAGGAAAGTAAAAGTTGATCATTAACATATGTCCGCGTTGGCTGAGAACTAAATGTCAGTTGAGAACTGGGAGTATAGTGTGTTTGTTGGCAACAGGCAAAATGTATAAATAAAGCACAGATCAGCAATGTCTCAATCTAGGAGCAGTTTGGGGCATATTAAGCAGTTAATTCTGCATGAGAGTATCAGATACAATATGTGATTGTTATATTACATTAGAAGCCTGCATTTGGGAATTTGTAATTCCCCAGTCCCTTAGAACACAGAGTCAGGGACAAGAGGAATTTCAAGAACATATTTTTAGGGTCTTAATGGACCCAAGAGGCATTCTCTGCTGCTCATGACTTAGCAGAAATTGTTTAACTGTCTTTAACCATTTAGATTATTGTTGTACTGTAATTACCACTTTAAAAATTTATACAACTTTGCCCTAGTCTGCCCTGTGTACCTATTTGCCTATGTTTGATGGCGGGGGTCGGGTGGGTAGGTTGAAATCTGCTTAAGAAAAAAAGAAAAAAGAAAAGATAAAAAGAATGCAAGGACAATTTCAAGAATTAATATTCACCCTCTGTTATCATTTTTGGCACAAGAAGAGATTTTTCAAAGCTTCCTGCTTTGATCCATCAATTGCTGTCATTTGGAGGATTAGCTTTGGAGATTTCCTATAGCCAGGGCACTAACTCAACTTGCCATCTGGCATCAGGAAGAAGGAAGGTGGGCTTAGGAGATTTTTGTTTTCTGGCTTCAGTGATTGTGGGAAGAAGAAAACAGTAGAAGAAAGGGCAGGTGAGCAGTCAGAAATGTGTCTTAGAATTTTCCTTTTCTGGGCTCAGGGTTGGGGAGGGGAAGGTGGGTCACGTAGGCAAAGGTGCGAAAAAGGCAAAGAAGTCAGGTACAGCGAGACAAAAAGCAAACAGTCTAGTGTGGGCAGAATCTCCCCAAGCTGCCTTTAGTTCCTGTGGGGCAAAGAGCTTTTTCCAGGCACACCCAGGCAGATTAGGTGACACCATCGGAGGCTAGTGTGGGCAGCAGGAGCGTGGGAATATGGGGCACTGGTCCGCAGCTGCACAGAGCAGGGTCGAGGTGCAGCAAGTGTGCTTGCTCGCACACCACAGACCCTGCATGACCCCCAGGCCTGAGGCCCAGTAAGATTCCGTGGCTCCCCATTCCGCCCAGAAATCATCTCAGGTGGAGAGAGAGCCAGCAACACCTAAGCTTCCACCGGCTTGGACTTTGTTTTCCTGCTAAAGAGCAGGTGGAGATTGGGAGGAAGCCCAGGTGAGTTTCCACAGAAGAAATACCCCGCTTTCTGTGTACATCCAAGCCTGACGGAGTGGGCTGGGTGGCTCCGGTTGGCGGTCGCGAGGGTCCCTCGGGGACTCACGTTGCGTGCGGCGTCGCGTTCTGCTCCGCGCAGCAGCATCACCCGCACCACCTCGCTGTGACCCATCTGGGACGCGATCCACAGGGGCGCAGTCCCGTCCTGCGGGGGAGAGGAGGCGGCCAGTGTGACTGGGGCGCTTGACCCACTGGGTCCCAGAATATTAGGACCACACATTTCTGAAACCGAAAACACTGGGAAAGAACTTTATAAAGGCAGACTGACCCTCCGACTGATCCATATGCACCCAAGAAGTCTCCAGAGAAGAGGAGAGTGTTCTTCACCCATTGACATACGCTGGCGTTTGGCAGTGTCTGGACTCCTTGCCTGACTGCCAATATCCAGTTTGGGGCTTATAAAAACAGTCATTTAAGGGCTGGATATTTAACCCCAGAGTGTGGTACAGATCTTGAGGAAGGCGGTGTGAGAATTTTGCTGGGAATGTGCAGAGGGCAGCAGAACACACCAGGCAGAACAAGATTCCACACACGCAGAGAGAAGCCAGGCTGTCTTCCACTTCCTTGGCCTCCAGACCAGTCATTTTTTTTCCTCCCACTGGAGCCCAGTTAACATGCACACAATGTCCCCTGCCTGGCAAAGGTCCTTGGTGCCCATGGGAAAGTGAGAATTTTCCTTTAAGGTGGAGTCAGAGAATTCAAGACATTTCTCTTCCTCCTCTGTACTGGTGTCCAAAGTCCCCCACAGCCACATGGTGTTTTAAGGGAGCTTAGGTTCATTTTATGTGAAAGTGATATTGTGTTTTCTAGCAGGTGACACACCCTGGCGAATTAAGCAGGGCAATATGTTTGGTAATATTTCCTTATAATATTTCCCAACTTCTCTGGGAACAAGAGGCCATGAGGCTGAGATGATTACTCTAGACAGGACAAGATGAAATACCCAAGGATGGAGGACTTGCCAGGAGGATGGTTCCTGCCAGAAGGAACAGAAAATGGAAAAACCCACCAGTGCAGGAAGGAGAAGCAAGAGAGGTGGAGTGTCTGCATTTTTCTCCCCTTCTGGGTTGCATCTGGTTGTATGTGGGCAAGGAGGCAAGTAAGTTAGGGGTAGAAGCACCCAGATAAGTTAAGGGGGATTCCAGATGAGGAAGGGCTGTCTCCTTTTCTTGGGATGGAATCCAGGAAAACCATAAGTGCTTTACAAAAGCTCTTGACTAGTGCTTGAGAGAGAGAAAAGAAATGTTGATGGGAATTGTCACCATTGACAGTGGACCTGAGACATCCCACAATCTCTATGGCCTACATCTACCAGGCATCTGGGTATCCAGAAGTCCCCATCTGCCTGTGGACTGGGGCAACAGTGGCGTGGAGTGAGCCTGGGTTTGGGAAGACAAGGCCACAGACAGGCATGAATTCATGAGCTCAGACCATGGCTCCAACATCATGTGGAACCAGCTGCATTTTGGGGCACCAGTTCAGGATGTTTGGGGACAAGAGGGGCCAGCACAAAGTTCAGGCATGAGTCTCCCCAACCTCCATCCCAATGCTAGGGTGAAAGCATGACCTTTGAGATCTTAGATCACTTTGGAGAAAAGGGCAGGAGAAGGGAGAAGGATTCAGAATTGGCTCTATTTAACCTCTGAGGTCGTCACAGTAAGAGTGCCCAGGGTCTGTTCAGCCAGATAAAACCAGTTTACCCATCAGTGGGAATGGGGCCTGAAGAACAACATGATGCTATTATAGACTATGAAATTACATTTTCTGCTGTAGAGTGTAATTTCAACCCCATCCCATTAGCCAAAGGAGGCACAGGATTGTTGTCCATTGCTGTCCTGCCAGAGACAGAGGGCAAAGACAATTGAGTGGGGTGGTAGAAGATGTCAGGCTGAAAACCCAGGAGGAACTGGAGTTGCTGAGAGGAGGTCAGAGGATGTGGGCACTGCTGTCTTGGGAGAGGTGGGGAAGGAGGTCCTGAAACAAAGGATGCAGGAAGGCTGAAGACATTTTCGCCTGCTTCACACTCCTTCATACTTTCCCCAGGGCCTCTTGGAAATATCCATGAAACTGAATATTATTTATCATTAGCAAATTATCACTTGTATCGAAAGTATAAATTTTAAGTACAAATTAAGGTCTTATTTATTGTTTATAAAGCCAAAACACTTCCACATTCTTTAGTTCGAGTCTCCCCGATTCAGGAGTTAATCAATCACACATTCATCCAACCAACCAACAATTATTAAACATCTTCTATTTCTCAGCATACTAAAAATAAGGCATGGTCTCTGTTCTCAAAGGAACCCAGCTAGAGAAGAGACCTGGAAATTTCTGTATGTTTGCAGTGTTGCATTAAAATATGGACAAAAATGCACATGATGAACTGGGAGAGGGGACCTTTTACTGAGCTGGGGGTTGTGGGATCAGGTTCACAGATGGGGAGATATCTGAGCTGGGTCTTGAGGAGGCCAGGATTTTGTCAGATGGCAGAGAGGGGAAAGTTCATTCCAGATAGAAGGAGGATCAAATACAGTCACAGGGTCTTGGACAGACATGGTTTGGCAGGCAGGTGGGTAATCCAGAGGTTGTGGCACAGGGGTGGGGTTGGGGCCGAGGGAGGCAGCATGAGTGTGGGGGGTGGTCTGGGTTCCTGAGACCTAAAATGTTGCTGGGTTTTCTGGCACTCAGCAGCTGATGAGCTTCTCCCTTTATCTGCTCTGGTCCATTTTGTTCTCTCCACCAGAGGGCAGTCAGGGACTCGAGCTGGGCGGCCTGATGAAAATGCTTCTTAAGGACTTGGTTGTTCCAGTAACAATGAACATGGAAAAGTGCTGAGAGGTGCCGTCTGGGATCAGCTTTTACTATTATCAATGTATCACGGTCACACTCATACTCAGATCTGTTATCTTCATTGACACAGCCATGCTGGGGAAAGCGGTCACCACTTCCTGCTGGTGAGACCTTAGGCAAATCCCTCTCAGTCGCCATGTCCTCGGCTGTAAAAATATCAGCCTTGCAGCAATACTGTGCAAGGAGGAACTCTATCTAATGGTTGGGCTGAGAGCTGCTTAGGAAAGGTTAACGGAATCTGAGTATTATTCATCATGAACAACAAGAAGCAACTTAATTTACATTTTTATTCACCAGGTACTTCCACCTGCTTTATTTAATTGAGTCTCCGAGGGACTGTGAGCAAATTGTGATGAGGAAGGAACAATTGGTAAAAGCAGATGTGGGGGTCACCTGTGTATTTCATGATGGGTGATTAGTTCTCCAAATCTGCTTTTTGAACCCAGAGGGTTTTGTACGGGTTAGAACATTACGGTCAAATCAAATTATTCATCAGGCGATTATCTAGCTGTGAATAGGAGAGGGTTTCCTCTCTGAACACCTCCATTTCTGTCTTCTTATTTTTTCCTTCTTTATAATGCTCTGAACTTCCCTTTTCATAATGAAAATGATGGAAAACAAATCAATTTAACTCTTTTTTTAGAGAGAGTTTTGGAGAGAATCAGAACGGACAAAAACATTTAAAAATATTTAAATTGGTTTTTGAATATTTCTGAACAAAAATAGTTTCAGAATATATGAAATTGAATAAATTATTGTGAAGTGTAAGTTATAACCTCTATTACACTTTAAAATGAGAGATTTTAGCTTTATTTATTTATATATTTATTTATTTGGTACTGGGGATTAAACCCAGAGGTGCTTAGTCACTGAGTCACATCTCCACCCCTTTTTATGTTTTATTTTGAGGCTGGGTCTCACTAAGTTGCTTAGGTCCTCACTAAGTTGCTGAGGCTGGCCTTGAACTTGTGATCCTCCTGCCTCAATCTCTGGAGCTGCTGGGATTACAGGTGCACCACCATGCCCAGCTAGCAATTAAAAAGGTAAGATTCATGGGCTTATGATAGCTGTTATTTACTATCTGTGTGCATACCAAGTGGAAAAGGATTCAGACTTATTCTGTAGATAAAATTATAAAAAGAAGACTGATGAATGAAAGCCACATGGAAACTTGGAGTCAATGTAAGAAAGAAAGCATACTAAAGACTGGCTGAAGACTGATTAAACTATCAGTTCCCCATGCCTGGAGGTGTTCAACAGTGGTTTACTAGTATAAGAAGGACTCAGGCACTAGAGGGACAATTCAACAATGATGTTATAGGCAAGTATCCTCTAAGATATTTTATAGATAGATCACAGCATGAGATGGAGCATATGACTTGACCTGTATTAGAAACTAATCATATATGGTCTTATTTAGGCATTTGAAGATTTAGAAACGAGAAGTAAAACCCATATGAAGAGACACTACCTCTATGTTTCTGCTTCCTTCCAGTCCCCATGCATGGCTACTTCTACCTGCACACTCAGGCCACAGAGTCTTAGGGATCAATTCTGTTCAAAGCTGGGGTTCAAAAGATGCAAGAAAGAATCACCAGTAGCAGATGAGGTTCAATATTGAAACAGTATTGCCACCAGTCCTACCCTGATCTAGAGCTGCTGCATTAGGAGTTTTGCAGGAATTATTTTATTTAACTTTCCCACAGAAATCCTATGGCAAAGATATCATTATTGTCTAGGTTCTACACATGGAAAAAAAACCCTGAGGTTCAGGGAAAGCAAACAACTTGCTCAAGTTCATGTAGTTAATAAATGAAGCTGGAGTTTCATTTCCTTAAAATATCCATGTCTCCATAACTGTCACACTTCCCCACACCCAGAGCCCTGGATCTGCTTCTTTAACTGCCCTTTAATGTTTTCTTGTGACTGGTTCACTGCCCTTGAGCCCTACTTCTAGAGTCTTCTACTTTCCAGTCACAGATCATTCTGTGCGGCAGCCTTCCAGATCCCTTTGATTCTCTGCCCAAGTCCCAGAATATCTTCTGGTAATCAACACACCTCTTCTCTAAGTGTCACCACATGCAGAGGGACCAAGTCTGTCACTGCCTTCCACAAGCAGTAGGGCCTTCCTATGGCTGTCTGCTCCTGTCTCCACAGCCCCATGTACTATGCCAATCTGTCGGCTCTTCTTTCCTCTGTGCACCTCTGGACTTGCTCCTCTAATCCTGTAACCCAGGAAAACGTTTACTTTCTGGGTCCCAGCAACTCTGTGTGCAAATCCATTATAAGGTCTCTGCTAGGAAGCACTTTATTAGATGGTTTTCTGTCGGACTTCAAAGAAAAGCAGAGTAGCACAATAAGAGGACCAGGAAGAGATGAGTGATGAGGGGCCAACCTCAGCTCTGGATAAACCAAGTCAGACCTTTGCCACTCTAGAAAATCTTGTTTTAATACGGTGGTAGGGTTGAGTTGGGAACCAGTGTATGTTCAGGCATTTTGTTGATTGAAAAATAGCCTAAGTAGGGACCTTACCTAGTGATTAAAAAGGTTTGACTCATGTCAACTCTACTTGGAGAGGACACATGGAAAGATACAAAAATGAGATTTTAGAGTGATCCTGGAGTTCAAGGATCTCTTGACCGTTTTACCTGGGACAATGTGGAAGGAAAATCTTCAAGTTTCAAATCAAGAGCTCAGTCATTCCAACACCTGACTGTGGCTTGCTTCATGTTTATGCTTCCTCAGCACAAAGTATGAAAACGGTCTCCATTTAGTTCTCAGTGATAGAGTTACCAGAAAAGTTATTCTTAGTACAGTTCAGATTCCCTGCAGCTCAGATCAGATGTCAGCTGAGTAATTTCAAAGCAACTTTATTAACATCCTGTCCTAGTAAACCAGTAAGTAGTGGGACTTCATAGAATGGCAGTGCAAAGATTATATCCCAGATTTATCTAAGGATCGTAAGAAATGAAGCCAGGCAAATATCCTTGTCCTTATTTTGTAAATTTGAGAATTTTTTGTTAACAACACAATGTGTCAGGTGAGATTTCAGAACAAAATACTGGTTTCCAGATGCTCTGCTTATAACTATACTACCAGGAGCAGGTCATCTTAATGAAAACTTCGTAATAACAATTCCTTTTTTTGAAAGTTCCTTATAACTTGTAAGAAAGCCAGGACTGGTATCTCTTTTGTCACTTTTATGGCATTATTATTATTACTTTTAACAGAATTAAATCAGCAGAGGTTATACTTTCAAAGAAGGCAGAACTTGGGCTAGTCTGACCTGGATGGATGACAACCTCTAATTATAAACTCACAGCAAGTAGTAAAACTGATTAGGATTTAAGAACACAATGGGGTCAGTGTACTCTATAAAAAGGAAAAATTCCATTGCTTTCCCCCCCCTCAAAGCAATTCTTATTTTATAAAACACCCTTTTCCTGAATAACAATCTTTTCAGAGTTGGTCTCTAACAATTCAGAATGACCCCAGGAGGTGCAGTCTTTGGACTTGCTTAAGGGTGGGTCCTCAGAGTCAGGTCAATCTCTTTGACCAGGTTATCCTCCCTCCTGAGGAATGAAAACAGCCACATGTGTTGTGGTTACCGCTGCAGTGTTGGTTTATTCTTTAACTTTTGGTTTCAGCGTCATCAGATGACTCAATTTAAGTTCAAGTGGACACAATCCATACAACATTTGAAATATCATCTATCAACCTTGGTTTTTTGTTGTTGTTGTTTGTTTACAAACAGAACCTTCGGCATATGAATAATAAAATCTATTTTACAAATAGATTTGTCAAAATGCCAGAAATTATTTGGGGAAGATGTACTAACAAAGGCTTGATAATCTTGTCACTATCTCATGCCTAAGTTTACAATGGCACCTTTGATCATCACCTCCAAATCAAACTTCTGCAGTCTAAAAGCAACCAATTTCTTTAGTTAATTTTGGTAAAAGGAAGCCTCTGATTCAGAATCAATCAACAACTTCAAAATAAGAAGGGCAGCCAAGAAAATAATAAACTCCATCTCAAATACGAGCTTTAGTAGGTTTTCTGGTACAACTTTTTCTAAATAGCTTTCTTATCACCATCTAAAGTCAAGATCTTTAAAATTCTAAAAATACAACTTTACTTTCATAGCAGTGCCTGGCACATGATATGTGCTAGGAAACATGGATTGAATGTTGACTAAAACAACTTTTAAAACTTTACAAGCTTGAAGTGTGGTCAGGTTCATACCGCCCAGCTGGCTTATTTTCAGATGAAGGATGGAGAGGTTGATTTGCTTGTTCAAAACCACACAGCTATTTACTGAATCTAGTAATTTTTTTTTTAAATGAGTTTAGGCTTCTAAAGACCCACAAAGCCTATGGCTAAGATCTCAGACCAACCTGAAGGTGCCTGAAGCTAGGCATGCTGTAAATGTCTGGGTACTCCCTTATCAGGTCAATTACAGTGGAAACCTGCCTGGGGATCATTACTGGTAAGACATCTGCTTGGCTTTACCCTAAAAACTACCTTTATTGTCAAGTCTCCTTAATCTGAAATATTGTTAAAAATTAATTAGGGCAGAGAAAGAGCAGCAGATTATGCTGCCTTACTTTTGGAGGGCTCTTGACTGCTCATAAAGTGCTGCCATTGTTATCTTGCATTTCTGTACCTTTAAGTATCTGTTGATTGACTTGCCAGATGTTAATAGGCTGCTGGTAAATGAAATCATCTCAAAAGTGATATGACTGTGAGAGATGAAGGTGCAGAATCTATTCATGATTCCAACAGCCTGGGCTCCTCTGATGTGGTGGAAGAAAGTGGGGGTGGGGGTAGGAGATAAGGCAGGATATCAGCAGAGGGGCTGGGCAGGGACTTGCCTCTATTTACTATGTCCCAGGCAGGCCAACACTCATTATTTCAGTGCAGTCATACTTTATTTGAACAGGAGGTGACTGAATGTGTACTTGACCTCAGATGCTAAACACTCAAGTTTTAAAAGCACCGAATTGTGATGTCAACTTAATTTAATAGGCTTTCTGGTGAGTCTAAAGCAGAGGTCAGGAGAAACCTTAATCAAAGATTAATTTTTCATCACAGAAGCAAAAGGGTTCAAAGAATGCCTAGAACTGACTAGGTATCTTAAGTATGTGCTGCTAGAGGACACCTGGCCCTCCCTGCCTCATGCACTTGAGCAAACTTCATCAATGGACATTACCTGCCTTGGCTGGTTGACTTTTGCTCCTGAAGACAGCAATAATCGAATAACATCCAAGTAACCACCTTGAGCAGCTAGGAAGAGGGCAGTGGCTCCATCCTGAAAAATGACAAATTGAAAGTGTTCAAAAATTACGTTTTATGTTTATTTTTAAATAAAGTGAAAAATACATTTAATATAAGTTTCAATATTCAGCTCCTTTTAGATTTCTATTCTTTTGTTAGTGAAGAAATAAGTGTTAGATCAACAACATTAAAAATACCTCAAACCTATTTTGTGTGTTTTCATGAGTCAGGTGTAAAATGTTCTTTCAATTAGATCTTTTCTACACCTTTGTCTTTCTTGCTCCCTTATCCAGGTCACCCTCAACATGCAGTTTCCCTGAGTATTAAGAAGCACAATGGGCTGGGAATATAATTCAGTGGTAGAGCACTTGCCTAGCATGTGCAAGGCCTTTGGTTTTATTCCCAGTACCACTACCGCCATCACCACAAGAATAACGACAAAAATTAAAAGGTATGAGGCTTTCAGATAAACTGCCCTTGAAAGAATCTCCACAAAGTTGTTCCCTGTCAATCCAGCAGACCTTGACGAATGTAAAAGGCAAGGCATAAGCCCAAAGCCTGTGCTCCAATTTTCTTGAGTTTTCTTTTTAAACTGGGTGTCTCTGTCTTCTGGGTATTTCTTTTTTCTTGGACACATGTCCTCTGGTAATTACAGCAAATGTATTGGTTGACAGCATGCATCTACCAAAAGCTCACTTCACCCAGAGTGCATGCACAGAGCAGGGTGAGCTTCACTGTTTCTAGACTGCAGTGGAAAACCAGAGTGCACCTTAGTGGAAAACACCCATCCAGCCCAGCTAATTATCATACCTCCTGCTGAGAACGCTAACAAAAACTAAGCCACAAAACACCTTTCCCTGCAAGTCCAACCAGGTACCGGATATGGAGGGTACTGGATTTCCAGTGGGTGTCAGCTGAGGTGCCAGTCTGCCCTCCAGGCAATAATAATTAAAAAAAAAATTAATCTGCCTGTACAGACTTTTAAGCAGATGTTTGATACAGGGACAGAAATTCCAGCTGCTCCCTAATGTGTTGCCACAGTAAGCCTACCATGCCCTTAGCAGCAGCTCCCAGGAATTTTCTGAAACACACCATCCATGCACTGAATTCTTCACTGGCATCACAAGCTTCAGTTCCTAGAAGTATTCAGAGATCCCTGACACCTACTCCCCAACCCCATATTTGGTCTATTTGGGTAAGGGTTAAGGTTTTAAAATAAAAGAGAAGTTGTGATGCATAATTTTTTAAAAAATTTATTCTTTTTAGATATACATGACAGTAGAATATATTTTGATATTTTAAACATACATGCAGTATAATTTCACATTCTTGTTGTTATACATGATGTGGAGTTATACTGCTTGTATATTCATATATGAATGTGGGAAAGTTCTGTCCCATTCATTCTACTGTCTTTTCTATTCCCATCTCTCCCCTCTTCCCTTCATTCCCCTTTGTCTATGCATAAAATTTTTGAGTCACCTTACAATAGAGAGGAATTTGGCAGGGGAGGTTCCCCCCAAAACTCTGTATTTCTAAGGTATGTGCCCCCAAAGAGTCTTCTGGAAGAATGTTTTCTAATAAGTACAAATTCTATACCCATAATCAATTTGGATTGCTATAAGAATCACAATGAACTTTCCCTTTCCAAAGACTTTGGCTCTTCCTATCAACCTACACATCTATACACTAGTAAACACACTCAGGCATACTTTACCTATATAAAACAAAAGAAATATCCAAAACTTGAGGCCTGTGTTTCTTAGATTTGGCCACAGCTCAGAATCACCTGTTGCTCAAGTTGTGCCCTCGGAGACTCTGGTTTGGTTGGCCTGGGAATTTGTATTTTTTTTAAAGCTCCCCAGGTGCTTCTAATGGGTTGCCAGAGTTGAGAATCACTCCTTTAGATCATTATCATCTAATTCACTCATTCTACTCTTAATGCTGCAGGCTCAAAGAATGTCACAGATTTTGAAGTGCAAGGGTAAGGCTAGTTGCCATGGACTTCAAAGAGGCCCCTGATTTGTCAGAACTAACTAGGTAAACTTGGAAAGGATACTCCAATGGAAACGTTCACACCTCCACAGCTCATTACCCGGCTGTGAAAGCATAGTGCCCTAGGCATAAGGGCTAAAAATCTAGTTGCAGGATAAGCTAGAATATGGTTCTGAGATTGTTGGAAGTAGGAATTGTTTCCCTCTTCTCCATGAGACTCTGTCAAGTCACTTCTTCTCCCCATATTTCATTTTTTCCTACAAAACTGGGAAAATATTTTCCATCAAGCCTATGGAATGACAGTGACAATTAAAAGAGCCCTGGGGTAATGTGATAATTGCCAATTAGCTACAAAGAGACCTACGCTGGCAGTGGGTGTCTTTCAAAGCTCTATGGTGTGCAGCTTCTCTTCTCCTTGTGCCCTTCCTCATGAATGATTATACAATAAGACAATATATGTTGGCTATTGGCAAGTCCAAATGCTGGGCTATGCTATGTGGCTGTCATGGTGTGAGTCAATATGTATCATATGATTTTGAAGACCTTAATTTACATAGGTACCTGAAATGTTCCAGATGTCGACAGATTTAAAAGCAAGGACACTGATGGGCAAGTATTATGTCTGGTCAACTGTATCTTTTCCCTTTGATGTCTCAGATGAGAATCCCAATTTAAAATATTTAAATTTTTTTTTAAATTTTAGATGGACACAATACCTTTATTTAATTTTTTATGTAGTACTGAGGATCAAACCCGGGCCCCACAAATGCCAGGCAATCACTCTACCACTGAGCTACAACCCCAGTCTCCCAATTTAAAATATATTTGAAGTTGGTGTTTCCAACATCTGGATTTAGACTGCAATGCTATGTGTGATGAAGGAAGAAGCAAGTGTCCACTGAATGTCCCCTTGAAACACACTCACATAAAGCTGATCATGGATGTTGGCTCCGTGCTTCAGCAAGGTCTCCACCACCTGCATGTGCCCATACTGACTTGCAGCCAACAGGGCAGTGCCCCCATCCTAGAGACAGGAAAAGTATAAATGCCTTAGAGAAGTGCAGTCAGGTATTTATCAAGGAGATGCTCCTCTCGTACATAGAACTTTGGAAGAGAATCTGCCCATAGATGATAATAAACTCACTTTCCTTCTTTTACCCTTTTACTTTTTCTTTACCATCATGTTAGGGTTCATCTTAAGGACATGATTATGTTGTACCCTTGGATGGTTTGCTAGGGATATATTACAGCTATTCCACCAAGTTATTATGGTAAGGAATTTCCTAGGCTGAATGTAGAACCATCTGTTTGCTTCTCAATATGAGAAAAACAGAGCACAACGTCTGTGCCAAGTCTTGTCAGTTCCATCTTGGAATTGCCAGAAGAGCCTCCCATGGCTTCTGGCCAGAGACCCTCTTAACAAACACTGGCTTCTCCCTGTGGTGCCAACCCCTTACAATCCACTGAGTGTCACATGCTTTTTTTCAGTGACCCTCTGGGGCCACTGCTTTCTTGGGATGAGATCTGCCTCCATTAAAAGAGCAGAAGATGACAGCATGTCCCATGCATCTGTCACTGTCACACTTAGCGTTTTCCTCTGAACACGTGCCAATTTCCCAGGTCTTTTCTAAAGTATGGGCCCCAAAATGAAGTAGAGCACTGTAAAGTGGGTGTGCTCTGACAAGAACGTTCCTTTCTTCCATCGACTCTACTTTTATTTCTGTGGCTCAAGTTAGAATTAGCTCTGATGCCAACCACATCACACTACTGATTCACTGAGTTTGTGGTCAATGAACACCATTCATGGTTTTTCTCAGGTGCTACAGGGGAGGCATTATCTTTTCCCTTCTAGAATTGTGGAGTTGTTTGTTTGGCTCTGTGAATCGCTAGGTGGGCATTTAAACATTTAAATAATTGAAGAACATGTAATCTGGCTGAAAAATATAAATCATAGATATGATAGTATGGTTTCTAAAGTTGGGCATAGAGTTTTTGTTCAAAAGGACTTCCACCTTCAGAGGATCTGATTTAGTAAGTCTGTGGTGAGGCCCAGAAATATGCCTTTTGATCAGTCACGTGAGGTGATTGTGATAGGCAGGTGGCCGGTGGCCTCACCTGTAAATCACTGCTATAAGAGCTCTTGTGTTCACAGACAGCTCTTGTGTTCATATCTTGGAGGAGAGAATGGCTAGAGAAAGCTTCAACAGGTGGTGGGCTATGTGGTGGGGAAGGATGCTGCGCTGGGCTCTGAAGGGTGGGGAAGGGAGACGAGAGGGACCAAAGGCTGTAGCTCATTGGGAGGGTTGGGAGGTGGATCAAGAAATTGCTTAATAGCAGCAATTAGTTCCACTCTTTCCAAATTTAGTCCTGTTGATTTTCTCATCTATTTGACTAACGAGGTAACAGAAGAGTAAAATACAATGATTATGATAGAACTGATCTCTGATTTTTAAGGACACATTTTTAGATTATAACTTTTTTACATTTAATACAAACAGAACAACTATTGAAACAGTCAGTTTTGAAGACAGGAGCATATTGAAGCTCACAGCCTTTTGACATTCTCTTCTTCCCTTGGAAGAAAAAGCTCTTGGACAGCTGCAGTTGACTTAATGGAAACATGTGGATTTGCTCATCCTGGGCCCCAAGAGCTGTGGATTTCTGGGACAGGACAAACTGGCTCAGGTGTAAAGGCTTTAAGCCAGTATTAACTTGTTAACCAAGAAGACTGAAAGCAGTCACATGGTCACACATGATCATTCTAACTCCGTTAAGAGTTGAAATTTAGGTTCATAGAACTTGCTATTTTTAATTGCATCTCTTATGAAAAATAACATGATAATTAAAACATAGGCAAATATTTTGTACTTCTGTATATTATACTCAGTATGTTTGGAGGCATGAACACAGTCCAATAGCAGGCTTCTGAAAAGGCAGAAACTATATGAAATTTGGATCTATTTAATAGTTAGCAATTTACCAGGAAAAAAAGATCTAACAGAAATTCCTTTGACATCTAAATGTTACATACAATGGATTAAGAAACCCCAAGTTTCCTTTGGAAAGTTTTCGGGACTTTTACTTTATTATGATTAGGCCAGAAATGAGCTGACAACTACAAAACTCTTAATGGCAGTTCACACTCTCCTACTATAGAACATTGCCATGTAAATCCAGATTGTGAACATAAAGTTGATCTTTTTACAAGTCTTGATTTTCTTATCTGCATAAAAATCAACAACTTCTTTAAAGGAGGAACCACAACTCCTTGCCCAACTATATAAACTGTCATTATGTCTTGTATATTTCAGTGAGGACAGCTCATGAAAGCAAGCTGCCTGCCAAACCTCTGCCTTCAGAAATCTCTCAGATTTACCAGGATCAGATTAACATTTCCACCAAGTCTAATTATAGTATTTAGATTAATCTTGAAACAGAACAAAGCACATGGGAACAGGGAAATTTAGAGAGCCACCTGATGTTATGCTCCTCCTGATTATACAGTTTAGTGTCCCAGAAGAGAAACCAATCAATGCAAGAAAGAGTTAAAATAATTTCTCAGGAAATTCTCCAATTCTGAGTCCAGAGCAAAATCATGTTTGGAATGCAATTCCTAGAACTATCCCCAAACCACTATAAACCACATTATGAGGTCCACATGCGCTCCCTTTAATGCCCAAGACCTCTGAAAGTTTTCAACAGGGTATGAAATCAAGAAGGTTCTCTTACTTTGGTCCTACATTCAGTAGATGCTCCAAATCCAAAGAGAAATCTCACGACATCATTATGACCTTGTTGGGAGGCAAAGAAAAGGGCAGTTGTACCTGACTGGGAGAGAAAGAGGCTGGCTTTGAAAGACATTTAGTTAAATTACATTTGATTTATACATTTACAGAGAATACAAAACAATATCCATGCATGTAGACCTTCTAGCCTAGGATGGGGTTGCATTTAAACTCATCTATTCCACGGTTAGGGATGTGACAAGGTGAAACAAAACTTTGTTCTTATTTTGTAAAAAAATTTTTGTACTTGTCGATGGACAGAATTTATTTACTTTTAACGTGGTGCTAAAGATTGAACCTGGTGCCTCACATATGCCAGGCAAGTGCTCTGCTATTGAACTACAACCCCAGCCCCAAAGCACTTTATTCTTGCTATATCCAGATGAATGGTGTTTCCCCAAAAGATGAGGTCCACATTCCTAAAACTTGTGAATATCCCCTTATATGGTAAAAGATGTCATTCAGTTAAGGATTTCCAAAGGAGGAAATTCTTTGACAAGTGTTCTAATAAGCATGAGCCAGAAGCCTCATTCACAACAGTTAAAATGTGGAAGTAACTGAAGTGCCCATCATGGATATATGAATAAGCAAAATGTGGTATATCCAGACAATGAAATATTATTTAGCTTAAAAAGAGCCTTGAAGACGTGCTAAGTGAAACAGCCCTGTTACAACAGGATTCAAACTGTTGGATTCTACTGTGGGGTCCCAAGAAGTCAACTTCATGGAACCAGAAAGCAGACTGATGGTTGTTGGAGGTGAAGGCGAGGGAGAAATGGGGAGTTATTATTAAATGGGTTACAAGTTGAAAAGTCACAGAGATGGAAATAACCTGTTTTTCAATACTCTTTTTGACACATTAATGAAAACCATAATGATAGCAGTTTGAGCCAATTTTGGAACTTACATACTATCAATCGTTATGCACAAGAATGTATCAATTCATGAACAATGGATCCTAGACTTCAGTCTGGAAAGTGAATAAAGGTCTTAAATGTGTGTACTCTACTAACTGAAACATCCCAACTACAGTTCCTATGCCTGACAGTTCATCAGTGAAAAATGACCTAAAACAATGATCTAGTGTTATGGAAACTATACAAGAACCAGCCACAACTGCTGGTTCTCTATAGCGAAGGCCTTTCCGAACTATTTAGTTTCTGGTTTGCCTCTCTAGCAAGCTGTGTATCTAGAGAGCAAAGCTAAGGAAACAAGGACAGGTACTTTTTTCAGGAAACAAATATTTTTATTTTAAAATAGATTAACAATAGACCAAGCTATAAGTAAGAGTAAGTTCCAAAGTACCACAAGGCACTCTCATCCAGCTTCCAAATCAGGTGGGTGAGGTTGGGTCTCCATTTGGTTTAGCAATTCTATTGCTCCAGATTGGCATAGTTCCAGGATATTCAAGGGACTACTAGAAACTTCAAGAGCCATATATGAGCCACATGGTTTATCTCTAAACTGAGTGTACTTTGGTGAATTCTCATCTCCAAGACTAGTTGAGCCACTGGAAACCAAACAGATTGATATAAAACCATAAAAACCACACTAGACATCAAATGCTTCTCTGTTCTCCCTGCTTTTCTCAGTTATTCTACACAGACGTTTATGCATGTGGGACCCGCTCTTCAGGATACAGTTTTTGAGTAAGCAGATCTGGACCACATTGTTTTCTTTAGAGAAAATATCTTTGCTTTAAAATTATAATAAACGAGAACTATAAACAGAAAGGAAAAATTAAAGAGATGATGGTAATTTTAGACTATAATTCTAAATGGATTCAAACATTTTCACCCCAGAGGGAAACAAAGTGCTGATGTGAAAAATGACCTAAAACAATGATCTAGTGTTATGGAAACTATACAAGAATCTGTTTGTGAGAAGATCAACTGAACTTGTGGCAGTCTCTCTACATTGCCCCTCTTAATAGGCCAGCCTTGCTGAACCAGGGTATGGGGAACTAGATTTCAGGTTCTGTCAGTCAAGCATTGCTCTTTCATGGTCTTCAGCCAAGGCCTTCAATATCCAGAGGGTACCGAAGGACTACTGGATGTTTCTTGGAACTCTTGACATAGGTTGTTCTACCAGATCTTAGGTCAGCTTGGAAATATATGGAGGCTCCTTGGACTGGAATCCCATAGTATGTTAAAATGCCACAGCCTTCCTACCATTTCTAGAGAAGATCAATAAAGGATCCTCCAGCAAAATCAAACTCCTAAGCTTGCCTCAAAGTGAGTGTGGGCATAGGCTCACATTTTAGTTCAATGTTCACCTACATGGCTTTTTTTGATGCCTTTTTTTTTTTCTTGCGGTGCTGGGGATTAGAACCCAGGACCTTGTGCTTGCGAGGCAAGCACTCTACCAACTGAGCTATATCCCCAGCTACATGGCTTTTTTTTGGAGAAAACTTATTTAATGCATGGCCAGACAGAAAAGTCCTTTGCAAACATGCTTTGGTGAGGATGATTGAGACATTATAGCAAACAAGCTTTATTATGGATAGATTGGTGACTAAAAATGCCATGATCTCTAGGAAAATCCTGTAAATGCTATAGTATCTATGCCAAGGGAAGAAGGAAGAACTGATTTACGACTGAGACGCTGAACGTTTAAGGAATGTGGTAAGAGGTTTGGTTACTGCTGTGCATTGGATGTGGTTTGAGTGTGTCCTCCAAAGTTTCACATGCTGGAAGCTTGTGCTCTAGCGTGGCAGTGTTGAGTTAGTGGGATCTTTAAGAGGTGGGGCCTAATGGAAAGCAATTAAGTCATTGGTGGGAACGGTACTGGAAAGGATTAATGCTGGTCTCAGAGAGTGAGTGAGTCCCGTGAGAGTGGAGTGTTATAAAGCAAGGCCACCCCAAATGCTTGGTTTCTTCTGCACAAAGTTATTTCTGCTTTCCGTCCATGTTGGAATACTGCCAAGAGAACCCTCATCAAAGGCTAAACCAATGGGGCCACCCAATGTTGAACTTTCAGCCTACAAAACTGCAAGCTAAATAAACCTCTTGTCTTTATAAAGTGCTCGGCATCAGGTATTGTTAGAGCAACAGGAAATGGATTAATACAGTTACCTCAGACATGTCCCGTGATGGTCCATTCCTGGACCTTATTTAAGACACAACAAATTCTGCAATGAACTTAAATGTAGGAGAAAAGCAATAATGACTCTTGTTTTCTTTACCGATTCATTATTAGAATGACTTCAGATTTCTCAGCGTGGTTAATTTTATTCAAATGCAAACCTGACCTACCTCTCTCTGGAGGTTGATGTCTGCTCCTTGCAGAACCAGTTCCCTCACACAGTCAATGTGGCCAGCATAGGAGGCCACCATGAGGAGTGTGGTGCCATGCTGGATGAAGGAGAGACAGATGAACAGTTAGGCCCTTGTTATGTCAGAGAGAGGGGTCCTGGAGATGAGACCACAGAGATATCAGCTCTACCCAGAACAAATCCAAGCACAAAATTTCCTGCAGTGATAGAAGTGCCTCACGAAAAATCCCATAACACAGTCTAGATGGGGAAAAAGCAAAGCAACAAATGCTGAGGTTGGAATTTTAATTTATGAATTCACTTATTTCCATTACTTTCAGAAACAGAGTCCGAGTGAACCATAGTCATTGCATTTTAAGGCAGCAGTGATACAATACTCTCAACTTATTCACATTAAATTATTCCTAAGTCAAATGCAAAAAAAAAAAATGGTTAAATGGTACAAGTTGGTTTTCTGTACTTAGAATTCTTCTTAAATTTTTAAAATAATTTATTTTAATTAAAGATTTAAAACTTGTATTTAGAAATCTTTAACTTCAAAATGATTCAGGTAAAGATGAATGAGCTGAGACTACAGAATTGAAAGTCAGGGGTTTTGGGGGCTAAGTCTGCTTGTATCATCAAACAATAGCATAAGCTGGGGCAAGTTGCTTACACCGTTGGGACTCATTCATTTCATCTTAAATTGAGGGATTGGAAGGGGTGGTCATCCAGGTCTCTTCTAGCTATAAGATTCAAGGGCTTGGGCACTGTGGGTGTAGTTCAGTGGGAGCACATGTGCTTAAGAAAAAACGAAAAGAAAAAGATTTAAGAATTTGAGGTATACTATATGATATGCACCTGTCTGGTTAAAGTGGACTTTTATAGTTTAATTTACAATTGTTTTAAGGGCTTGAAATTGTAATATTAACCACCACCTTTTCATATTTAGCAACCTGCCTCCTATCAATGGATGCCAAGAGGAAAGCTTAGTAGGTATGCTTAGTGATTAAGTGAATTAAATGGAGTGATTAAGTGAATTTTAGTCTTTGTGCTATTTCTGCGTGTGGGAATCAATATGGTTGAGTGGTCACTGACAGTATGAACTTGGGCACATTATAAAAGCTTTCGAAGTCCACTCTATTCATCAGTAAAAAGGGGGAATAAAAAGGTATCTAATTAAGTTAGTAAAGAAGATTATTTAGTCAGTGAGGTTAGAATAGTACTATCAGAGCTAATAGTTAAATAAGTGTTAAGATATTAAAATAATATTCTGATAAAAGTTCAGTAAATGTTAGGTCACCACCTGGCTTTTGTTGACTTCTGTCAATGGCCGTGTTAGTTTTGGGAAAGTCTATTTGGCTTTATATGGAAAGTACAGTACAGTCAAGAAAAGCTAGAGTCTTCATGATAGTGCTCTATAATACTTCTATCCCACATGACCATACAGGCATTTGGATATGAGGCCTGTGTAAAGGCTGTACCATCCATATTCAGTTGATATCCTTCCTTTGTATCCTCCAGATCATATTGGCAACCTTGGTATTACCAACTTCTGTTTTTTTAAAAAAATATTATATTTTTATACATTTATTTTATTTATTTTTATATGGTACTGAGGATCAAACCCAATGCCTCACACATGTAGGCAAGGGCTCAATCACTAAGCTAGAACCCTAGCCTCCAACTTCCTCTTGAATGGGAGAAATTTTTAATTTAGACGGCAGGTAGGAAAACCCTTTACACTATAGTCTGAATGTGTTGCTCCAAAATTCATGTTGAAATCCAGGGCCCATTGTGGTGGTATTAAGAGGTGGGGCTTTGGAGGAAGTGATTAAGTTGAGAGAATTTTGTCTTCATGAGTACCCTTAAAAAAGAAGTTGAAGGAAGATCTTGCCCCTTTCCATTGGTGAGGAAGAGCAATAAGTCACCATCTGTGAGCAGAGGGTGAGTTTTTGGCTGATACCAATTCTGCTCGTGCCTTGACCTTGGATTTCCCAGCATCCACAACTGTGAGCAATAAATTTCTGTTGTTTACGAATTACCCAGTCTTAAGTAATTTTTTTTAATAGTCCAAATGGACTAAGACACTTAGTTTAAAGCCAACATGACTAGATGAGCCATGAACTGGGGATGTAGCTCAACCTTAATGGTAGAGTGCTTGCCTATCATTCATGAGGCCCTGGGTCCCATCCCTAGTACCACCTCAAAAAAAAAAGTCTTGTACTAGACAAGCTATGAATATACCCTTTTATATGAGAGGAGAGACAATTTTTGAAAAATCATGGGTCACACTGGTCTCAAAATAAAAATTAATCATGATCTAAAGGAAGTACAAAGCACTTAATTTTGATATTTGAAAAAGAATGAAAAATGTTAAGTTCAAATGTTTTAAAGAAAAAGAGAACTCAAACAAATAGCCATAATACTTTTTCGTAGATTGTATTTCAATTTTATATCATGGCCAACTGAGAAAAAGTCAGATTGGGACAATGGAGAAAGAGAATAAAGAGGTGTATTATAAGCTACTCCAAAATATTTCACATATTGAACAACTATTAGCATGACTGATTTTAATTCTCTAAAGATGAATATTACTTCATTTCATTGACTCATGTTAAAATGCATTTTTTAAAAACCTAACTGGTTCTGAACAGAGCATATATAAAAGTACATAAATATAGTGAAGTCCAAGATCAAAAGACAATTAGGTATATACATTGATGCATCTCAAAAGGCTAAAAGAATCTTTAATTGCACATCCCTGTGGTAAATGTTAGATAAGCAAAGCAAAAAATGTTAGATAAGCAAAGCAAAAAAGGAAAAAAAAAAAGTAAACATTGCATACAGAACACATTAATCTAGGAATCAAAGGTTAACAAGTGCAAGCAAACCAAAGTTTCTGGTGTATAGTGGGTGGCCCAGAGAGAAAAATATTGGTTTTTTACAATGTTGTTTGTTGGAAAAGTCTGAACATTGTCACACTTCAGGTTAAGAACAATTCCAAAGAAAGTCCTGTGGGTCTCTCCTTGCTTTCTTTCCTTTCTTTTTTTTTAAATATTTTTTTTTCAGTTGTGGATAGACCTTTATTAATTTATATGTGGTGCTGAGAATTGAACCCAGGGCCTCACACAGGCTAGGAAAGCACTCTGTCACTGAGTCACAACCCCAGCCCCCTCTCCCTGCTTTCTAAGGGCTCTCACAGGTCTCCTAGGTGATCCTGGGGCTGGGACCCATAAGCCAGGAAAGTACTAGCTTAGGTATTGATCATCATAAGAAACCCTCCTGGAACCTGGACTCTGCCTGCTCAGATGGCCTGTGAAGGGGCCAGAAGCCCAGCCAGTGACATTTCAAGAGAAACAAAAGCCTGTACTATTTCCACATATCTCCTGGCTCTCAGTCACCACCAACCTGAGAGGCCCTTTCAAAATAACAGTGTCTGATATGACCACCATTTAGACATGCTCCTTGGTTAAGGAATCGTCTCTCTGGAAGTCTGATGAAATGGCCTTTTACTTTTTATTTCTTAATGGCTTTTTAATTTTAAATAAGAAGAGGGCAATCTACAAACCTATTAGTATCTATTCATGGAAGCAAAATTTGTGGCCAAAATAGTTGCTGGCCACCCAGTGGACAGAGACAGAGCATGTTGGAAGGAAGGTGACAGCACAGATGATTTAGGGTGCCTGCAAGGGTCAGAGTGTGGAGTGCAGCAAGGTGGCCTGGAGAAGCCACAAGTCAGGAGGAAGTCATGGGGCATCTGAATAGGGATAATTTGAAGAAAAACAGAGAAAGAGGTCATCAAAGTGGTTAGTGGTTGAGACCACAATAACTGGCCTATCCTACAGTGTTGGATGGTGCGGGCTAGGATCTGGCCCTGTGAGATCCAAGTAAGAACAGGATGGCCAGTTCACAGATGCCCAGAACCCTGTATCAGCCTGGATTCTGGCAAGGAACAGATGGTACATTCAAATTAGGATAATTGGAAGGAAGTTTAATAAAGAGACTATTTATAAAGCTGTGGCCTGGGTGTTGGAGGCTACAAAGAACAGTGTAGTTCTGGAAGGTAGTAAGAGCGGGTTCCATGACCAGCAAGGCCAGAGGCACAAGGGGAAGAGACTGGCTCCCAGGATGCAGACAGTGAGAACGCCACTGCCAGACAGAACAGGGAGGGCACTGGCTTGTGCTCTCTCCTCCCAGCCTGTTTCTTGCTGATGCTCCCATTGGCTAAACACAACCAGAGGCCAGAGGGAAGTGGGGCAGTTCACATGGTCAGACTTGGACACCGAGCCAGGTAGAAAAGGATACAGAGTGGACATGGAGGTGCATAGTGAAGCTCTCCTGCCTTGATGCCCAGGGGGTCAACTGGAGCACACACTTGGGCTGCTGGTAGACTTCATTTACCAAATATGTGCAATAAAATGCAATGGCACCCCCTGTTTGCAGGAAAACAGTAAGGCTCCTTTGAAAACATTTTGATTCAAGTTCTAAAATCATCTTCTGATCTGAGGTACTGCTTGTCTCAAGAGATGTAGAGATGTGCTGTTGAGCACAGAGAAATCATGGCCTCTAGTGGAGGAGGGAAAGGGCTTTCTAGATGGGATCTGTCAGTAGGCATAGTATCTATTTTTATTTCCCCTTCTTACTCCACAGTTAATGTCTTTTTGTTTACGAATGGTGAAGAAGTGACAGGAGGCTGGGTGGAGGCTCCAATTTCTCAGTTTTCTTATCCTTGTAGAAAATCAACCCCCACATCCATGGCAACCCATGTGTGCTCTAAATTATCTTTTTTTTTTTTTTTTAAGTGAATTTTTTCACTAGTCTTTTCTTCCTAGGACTTGCCAATTCTGCTTTCTGTGAAATGCCTCTCTTTCTATGGTGGCTGCCTTCTGTTTTGTGCATGCAACTGTTTTCCTTCTGACCTTGCCTGTATGTTTTTAAGGTCACCACTATGCCCAGGACTTTTTGAAAAGAATAAAGCAAGCAAACACAGAAGCAAGAACGTCAACATTGTAAAGGGAACTGTGTTTGTGAGGTGCTGTCATGCCTGCAGGGTGGAAAAGGGTGCTCTGGGCATGCAGATACCGTGTGCCTCCGTACACTGTCTCTGCAGTCCACATCCACTCGACCGCTGTTCAACAGCAGCTTCAGCAGGGCCAGGTTTCCCCTCCTTGCTGCCCAGAATGCAGCATTAGCAAGTGGAGTTTCCTTCTGCAAGAGCAAAACCAACCAGAATCTTAAAACCAACATTAGTTAATGTGACTGCTTCTATGCATGTAGATACTACCATTCAAAAGGGAAAATTTCCAGTTCTGTCGTATCATTTGAAAGATTGCTCCCTGGGCAAAAAAAAAAAAAAAATGATTGTAAAATACTTGGTTGTGGGATGTACCTTATTTGATGCCACACACACGAGCCACAAAGTTGTCAGCAAAGCACTGTTGTTGACAATATAGCACTATTAATACCCCAGTTCCCACCAATGTCCTCACTTTCCTGCCTGTGTCTTTGTTTACACAATTTCCTCTTTGCTTGAAATGAACTTTCCCCCATCCTTCGGGGCCAAGGCTGTATTCAAATGCCATTTCCGCCCTGTAACATTCCAAGTCTCTTCCCTGCTCAGCAGAGCACGATTTCTCCCCATTCTGACATCGCTCGGGAGTTTATTGGTACTTTTTCTGTGTTCTCAGTGCTTTCTGACTCCAGTTATCTGAATAAATGCCTCACTTTCCCTCTAATTTTCTCTGCTGCAGCTGGAACTTGCCAGCGGTTTCAGTTGAGAACAAGGAACCTCAGACCAAAAAAAAAAAGTTACCATATCAATTGTGCTTGTGTTCAAGTTATGCTTATTTTACTTAATAATGGCCCCAAACTGCCAGAGTTATGGTTCTGGCAATTTTATCACAGTATATTGTTATAGTTGTCCTATTTTATTTTTAGTTTGATTGTTAATCTTTTGCTGTGCTGAATTTGCAAATTAAACTGCGAGAGGTATATATGTATAGAAAAACAGAAAATATAGTGTTAGGGATGTCTGCGGTTTCAGGCATCTACTAGGGGTCTTGGGAAGCATTTCCTGTGGATAAAGGGGGACTTGTGTATTATATAAAATAAAGTAATTCATGATGTTAAAAAGAAAATGCCAATAATTTCAGCTATCAAGGAAGCTATCTAAAAGGACGGCACAGGGACAGCAGAGTGCTGACAGCATTTGTTGGTGCAAGGATTTCATTTCAGAAGTCCTTCAGCACATGCACAGTCCCGGCTCTTGTGCATACCTGGATGAGAAGGGCAAGCCTGAGATTGATAACCAGATCACAAACATACTTTGAATAGTTTCCTCCTGGCTCATTTAGGAGGGGGAAAAAGAAAAACACTTCAAATTCCAGGCCAACAATCTGCCTTTCTGGGTATGCATTTTTGCTTTCCTGGAGTTTTCAAACCAAATTGCAACCATGGCCTTGACACCCAGAGCTCGCTGCATTTGCCGAATCTCACCTGTTACAGGTGTTAGTAACAGGGTGAAGCAATGGCAAGGCGGGCCTGAGCTGTATCACAAATCATGAAATACAATACAAGGCCCACATGAAATCTGGGAGGGTGAATTAGAAAGAGCATTGAATGTGCACCATGGAACAACTTTACTGGTTTTTCCTGAAATGTGAAAGTATGAGAGAGAGAAACTGAAATTCATTTTCAGTGACTCTGTGGTTCTATTTTAGCCTCAAATAGCTTTGATAAACCATCTCCAAACAGCCAATGTATATTGTTCTAAGGAGCTCTCCAGCCAGGGCTTTCTACTCTCTAGGATAGTCTTGGGGATTCTGCTCCAGCTGGGCTGGGCATCCAGTTTCTCATAAGATTCTAGAAACTGAGTATTGTGAAAAGTTACAACTAGTTCCTTCTCCCTTGAATTACTGAGGTAAAGGCAGGGCAGCAGAGTTGATTCGGGGTTAGAAGGAGCTGTGTTCAAATCCAGACCGCTTTCCTAGGTCTGTAAAATTGGGCAAGTTACTTAACTTCTACAGGTCCCAATGAAATGGGGATAATAATAATACAGTACCTCTGTCATGTACTGTTGGAGGATGAAATGAGACAACATACAATCCCAGTCAAAGTGATGCATTTACTTGGTTACTAGCATGTGGACTGGTCAGGGGCTAGGACTAGAGGTATATATCAACTTTGATCTCTGTGCACAAGAGCTTTATGGCCTAACAAGAAAATAAGTCATGTTAACGGGCATCGTAAGTTATTGTAGGCACCAAAGGAGAAATGCAGCAGCTTGTGATGACAGCACAAACCAGAGATGATCAATTCTATCTGAGAGGGCACCAAGGATGGTTTCAAACAGAAGGAAGTCTTGTGATGAGTTTTGAAAGATAGGTAGGGACCTGGGTACACAAAGGGTACAGAGCATCCCAGGCAAGGGGGTGGGGAGGCATGGACATGGAGGCTTGCCACAGCTTCCTGGGCCTGCCACATACTCTGCAAGGATGGAGTGAAGGGTGTGAGGGAGAGAGGGCACAACTTGAGAGCAGGCAGGGACCAGCGCAAATGGAGGTTCTGTGCTACCATGCCACTGAAGTTGAACTTTATCCTGGTAGGCCCTGGTGGTCTTGGAAGCATTTGTGAGAGATACCATCAGTTTTGTGCTTCAGAAAGGTCTCCCTGACTCAGGGAGAAGGAACTGAGGTTTGCAGCCATACTGACCATGGTGTCTACAAAGTTAGGAGACAACTGCATTGATGCGGCCAGAGATAAAATGGCCTGGGCAGAGCAATGACAGTGGGAATGGGAGGGCAAGGCAGACTGGGGACATTTTACAGAGCTCAATGGAATGGTCTTGGTTTGTGAAAGTGTGTGCCAGAAGAGCAGGGATAAGGAGAATGAACTGACTCCCAGGTTTCTGGTTTCAATGCCTGGCTGATGATGGTGCCACTCATAAAAGTCAGAAATGCCAGGTTTTAGGAAAAAGTGATGGGCTCGGCTTTGAACGTGCCGACTTCCAAGTTCCTATAGGGAAATGTCTAACAAAGAAATGGGGACATGGTTCCAAGGCACTGTGGCCATGCATTTACTGGGGGTCAGGAATCTTGAGCTGATGCTTATGAAGTGCTATGCACTACCACGTGGTGTATCCTCGGCAAAGACGGCCTCACTTAATCATCACCATAGCTCAGGGATGTGGGTCCTTTTACTATCCCATTTTGCAGGTGAGGTAGGAGAGAAATGGTGAGTCAGGCTTCAGTGCCAGGCAGTCTGCTGCTTGAGGCTGCCATGTTAATCATCACCCTGTGCTGCCTCCCCAGAATTCTTCTGTAGAAAGCAAATGACCTCTGATGCCCTCCTTCCTGTCCTCCATTCCAAGCTCCTCTCCTGCCAAGGCGGAAAGTCCCCCAACTTTCCTTCTATTTGGGGTCTACGCAAATCACATTCCCTGGATAACTTCCCAATCTTCTCTGGGTATAATATGCACACAATTATAAATGGTCCAGAGGGACAGGGGCAAGTCCTTTAGCCTTTAAAGGAGAAGATACCTCCTCTCTCCAGTGCCTCCCCCCCCCCACCAGTCAATCTTGGACATGCCAACTTCCACAAATTTCCTTTCTACAAATTTGCCTATTCTGGATGTATATGATTTTAACCATATATTGGTTTATACTTGGTCTTGACTTCTGAGTTTGGAAATGCTAGGGTTGTGGGGGCCTACCTCTAAGGCAGGATGCCCAGGACAGAGCACATACTCTTTCTTTTCAGTTTCCTATTGTTCAAGTATAATAACACAACCCTGGGTTTAGGTTTAATGCTTATTAAGCATTCTGAAAATTTCAAATACTTAGTACAAAGTGGGACAATGGATTAGACTAGCCAATGACATCTCAAAAACATCCTTCAGCACAGGGCTTCTGAACACATTGTTACATTCTTATTTTATATAACCTCTAACATCTCAGAAATCCATTTATTTAATAAAACTCATATTCTCTTGATTACTGAGTGTGCAGTTGAAGGTCACATTACTCTAAAAACCCTTTTTAAAACAAACAGCTTAATTTCTATCCCCACTTAGCTTTAAAACAGATTTCCAGTTCTGCTTTACTTTCTGAGCAGTGTCTTCCAAACAAGTAACAATTTCTCATAATAATTTCCAATAAGTTTCTATAAAAAATAAATTAAAAAGTAAAGAAGCCGACGTAGGTGAAAGTGCTTAGCACTTTTCAAAGCATGCCATTTTGATTCTTTTGATCTTTGCAATAAAGACCAGTGAGCCTTCCTCAGGATTGCTGGTTAAAAATTATGAGTAATGGCCATGACAGCTAAAGCTGAGATCCTGCTCTTTATCAGGTGCTGTGCTAAGCTTTTTAACTGCTTTAGCTCACTTATTTTCCCAAATGACTCCATGAGGCTGGTAGTATAATATTTCTTATTTCATGATGAGGCAACTGAGGCACAGAATATATTATTCAGGGTCACACAGTGAGGACGTAACACAGCCAGGATTCAAACCCAAGTCTATTTGGGTGCAGAGTTTTAGGGCTTGTCTCATACACCCTGAGAAATCAAGTGTAAAGCTCAACATCTGTCAAATGTTCTTTGCACACCCTATCGCCTCAGAATTTTGGCTTATTATGTTGCTCATTATACACAACTAGAAATGAAGTATGGGAAGGAAGGGGGCAGAAACACAGAAGGGAAACTGATATATACAGAACTGGAATTCCAATTAAAAGCCACATGGGGGTATAGTTTTTTTTTTTTCGGTGCTGGGGACTGAACCCAGGGCCTTGTGCTTGTGCAGCAAGCACTCTACCAACTAAGCTACATTCCCAACCTGGGGGTATAGATTTTTAAAGTATTGGTTTAAAATAAGGTTTAGAGTAATGTGGGCTTCAAATGCACACTTGTTAATTTAATCAAGAGAATAAATAAATTAAACAAATGGATTTCTGGGATGTTAGAGGTCATGTAAAATAAGGATGCAACAATGGATGCAGAAGCCCTGTGCTGAAGGATGTTTCTGAGATGTCATTGCCTATTCTATCCATTATCCCACTTTGTGCTAAGTCTTTGAAATTTTAAAAATGCTTAATAAGCAGTAAGCCTAAACCCAGAGTTGTATTTATTATACTTGAACAATAGGGAACTGAAGAGAGAGTAAGTGCTCTGTCCTGGGCATTCTGTCTTAGAGGTAGGCCCCGACAACCCAGTGTTCCCAAACTCAGAACTCAAGACCTGGTTTAAAAAGTCTGGTTAAAATCATATATATCCAGAATAGGCAAATCTCTAGAGAAAGAAAGTAGATTGCAGTTGTCTAAAGGTAGAAGTTTGAGGTAACAGTGACTGCTAATGGGTGTCAGTTTTCCTTTGGGTGTGATTAAAATGTTCTAAAATTGTGCTGATGGTTGCACAACTCTGAATTTACTGCAAATCATTGACACAAATACTTTAAATGGACAAATCAGATAGTATGTGATTTACAAAAGCTGCTAAAGAAGAATATGGTTTTGTTCATTTATTTTCCTATGGCTCATCTAAATGATTTAAACTGATCAACGAAGTGGAGTTGATTATAATTTATACACTCTCAGGACAGGAATGAAGCGTACAGGTTCCTGTACTTCCAGCCCAGGCATGGCTGGCTCCTGCCGCTACGATGACACCAGGTAGTCAGATGCTTTCCTTTCTTGGCTAAGAGCTCAAGAAAGACCCAGATATTTCTGTTTATCTGGAAATGGACCTTGCCCCTGATGGTAACCCCTCCTGTCCCCAACGGTGTTAGGCTTTTAGCACCTTCAGCCCTGAAGAACAACTTCAGCTTGGGTAGTGGAAATAGCTGTTGCAAAATTGAAAGCCAATATACTGAAATCCATGAACTTTATTACACAAAAAGGCTCAGACTTGCATTCTGAGTTTGCTTTTGGTTAAAAAAAATCTTTTTTTTTGGTTTAAAATTATTATTATTATTTTTTTTTGTTAAAAAAAATTCTAACACACAGGTGTCTATTTCCTGAACTGGAATGAATCAGGAGTTGCTCACTGTGAAAGGAAGATTACTGGAAGCACACTGATACCCTGGAGAAGAGACTGCTAAGAGGACTGGGGATGAAGCTCAGAGTGCTCGCCTACAACAAAAGAGAAGGTGTGGTGCCACAGGGCATAGTGGCACATGCCTGCAATTCAGCAACTTAAGGAGGTCCTAAGCAACTTAGTAAGATCCTGTTTCAAAATAAAAAGTGCTGGGTATGTGGCTCCATGGTGGTAACAAGCCCCTGCGTTCAACCCCTGGTACCAGAAAAAAAAAAAAAAAAGTCAAAACAAATAGATGCAGAAGGGCCCCTGGGGTTCAGATGCAAATGGCCCCATCTGTGGTGCTTCTGAATCCAGAAGAGCCTGAGTGATTTATAATGCTGTTTATTCTCCCACAGACTCATCCAACAATGCTGGGCCATTTAGCAGGTTGGCTCTGGAGACTTGAGCCAGGGGCTTGGAAGCCTTTGGTGGGGTGGATGACTGAAAATAAAAAAGTTTACTACAGTGATGCAGCCACATCAATGTTCATAGCTGCTGGGCG
Organism: Glaucomys volans; assembly: GCA_020662805.1. Taxonomy (NCBI): domain Eukaryota; kingdom Metazoa; phylum Chordata; class Mammalia; order Rodentia; family Sciuridae; genus Glaucomys; species Glaucomys volans. Next base: position 31,843 of record JAJEJO010001706.1, read on the forward strand.
CAGTGGCGCACGCCTATAATCCAAGCGACTTGGGAGGCTGAGTCAGGAGGATCGCGAGTTCAAAGCCAGTCTCAGCAACTTAGCGAGGCCCTAAGCAACTCAGTGAGACCCTGTCTCTAAATAAAATACAAAATAGGGCTGGGGATGTTGACTCAGTGGCCGAGTGTCCCTGAGTTCAATCCCTGGTACCAAAAAAACCCCCAAAAAACAAAAAACAAAAAACAAAAAACAAAATGCTAAGAAATGCTGAATGTTCATAGCTGCTCAATTCACAATAGCTAGATTGTGGAACCAACCTAGATGTCCTTCAATAGATGAATGGATAAAGAAACTGTGGTATATATACACCATGGAATATTATTCAGTCAGAAAGAGCAAAATTATGGCATTCATAGGTAAATGGATGAAGTTGGAGAATGTCATGCTAAGTGAGATTAGCCAATCCCAAAAAACCAAAGGCCAAATGATCTCTCTGATAAGTGAATAATGATGCATAATTCGGGGTGGGAGGGAGGCAAGAATGGAGGAAGGATGAATTGCATAGAGGAAAAACAGAGGTGGGATCAGGTTGGGGGGTAAGAATAATAGAATGAAACAAACATCATTACCCTATGTACATGTATGATTACACAAATGGTGTGTCTCTACTTTGTATACAACCAGAGAAACAAAAGCTGTACTCCGTTTGTGTACAATGAGTCAAAATAAATTTTAAAAAAAGCTAATCCATGATTCCCAATAAAAGTTAGTAAATACTCAATTAAATAGCAATAAAATATAACATCTCATTAACTTTATTAATAGCTAAATTTAGTATTCATTAAATATTGATGACCCGTGAAAATAATTTGTTGGTCTGATTTTTCTCACTACATAAGAACTACTGACCATAGATGACAACTGCACAAAAATCATGGTCTAAAGGTGAATTAAATGAGTTATTCATGGCTAAATAGTTTAAAAACAATATTATGAAATTCCCTTCAAAATTTTTATAATAAAATTCTCTCTATATTGTGCTCATTAAATGTACTTTAATATGTGTGATATGATGACAGTGGCCAAGAGAGTGCAGCCAGCTAAGTCCTAGACTGGCCAGAAACGGGTCCTCTCCCCTGCACACCTTCCCTCCGTGGTGGAATGGTATCCCTTCCCACACCAGCACTGGGATGGGAAATGGGCCTACAGGGCTTCCAGACCACTGCCCCTCCATTCAAGTGTACAAATCTCTGCTCCTTCAGAAGTCAGGCCATCCCACCTCTCATCCTCTATCCCACCTCACCTGGTAGCTGTCACATAATCATTTTCTTCATTCACTGAAAAGTTAGGTGTGAAGCTGGGCATCCCCCCAGATCCTGACTTCATCCTGGCCTTTGCTTTACAAGACACCAGTGTTAACTTCATCTCCTTTTCTTTTATCCCAATGGGACAGGCCCCCACTTTCCCAGCCAATTCCTCTAGCTAAGGGACCCCTGCTGGGTTGCTGCCCCTCCCACCCCCAGGAGGAATTCAGTCATTTAGCTCAATCATCCCTCTACTCCAAGCCTTCTGCACACCCTGTCATCATTTGAAAATGCTTTTTTATTGAGAGAAAATTCACATAGCATGCAATCCATCTTTTCAAAGCATACAATTTGGTGGGTTTGGGTATATTTATGAGGCTGTGCAGCCATCACCACTGTCTAGTCCAGAATAGTTCATCACCCCCAAAGAAACCTCACACCCCTTAGCAATCACTTCCCATCTCCCCTCCCCCAACCCCCAGAAAACCATTAATCTCCTTTCTGTCTATACAGATTTGCCTATTTTGGACATCTCATATTACTGGAATCATATAGTAAGTGGTCTTCCTTCACTTTACAGACTGTTTTCAGGGTTCATTTATGTTGTAGCATGCATTTGTGCTTCATTCCTTTTTATGACTGAATGACATTTCAAGGTATGGATATACTTTGTTTGTGTCCCCTCCAAATTTGTATGTTGAAGCCCTAACTGTCAATGTCTTGAGGACATGATCCCTGTCCCAGTCAGTCCAGAAGGCAAGGCATCAAACCCAAACAGCATTACTCTTCATCCTTAAAATCTAATGGCATTTGCCACGCTAGGTTTTACACATGCTTGGAACCCATCATTCCTTTCTTGTTCCCAGTTCCCCTTTTTGGGGAATACCGAATCTTAAAGGACATGCCCACAATGGAATGGAAATGTCTGTCCTTTGCCTGTCTCAACATTGTATTTTGAAAGCACATAATTTGTTTGCTTTTACAGGCTCACAGTGGGAGGAAAATCTGCTTCAGGATGAATCAATCCTACCTCAAGTGTCACCCATATTGATATTTAGATGAGACTTGGACACTATAGTTGATGTTGGAACAAATAAAGGCTTTGGGGGCTGTTGAGATTGAATAAATATATTTTGCATGCAAAAAGGACATAAATAAGCCAAGGCATGGAATCACCCTGGGTGCCCATCAACAGATGAGTGGATAAAGAAAAAATATATATACACACACAATGCAGTATTATTAAGCCATAAAGAATAAAATTATGCCATTTTCAGGAAAAATGGATGAAAGTGGAGAATACCATGTTAAGTGAAGTAAGCCAGACTCTGAAAGACAAGTATTATACGCTTTCTCTCCTATGTAAAAACTAGAAAGAAAAAAAAGAAGACCTGAAAGTAGAAGAGGGTCAATTAGAATGGGGAGAAGGGTGAGCAAGAGGGGAGGGCTTCAAGGGCATAGAAGGGAGGATGGACATGATCAAAGCATGAACTAGCTCTGCCTGGAAATGTCACAGTGAAACCCATTAATTTATACAATTAATTATAATAAATAAATATAACTCAGACAAAAAAAATAAAGGGACATAAATCTTGGAGGACAGGGAATGGTATGGATTGAAACCTTATGTCCTCCTGAGATAGGGATTTAGGATAAAGAGAAATACCGAATCTTAAAGGACATGCCCACAAGCCAGTGAGATGCAGAAAGCATAATTGTAAATCTCGAGCAACATGCCCTGGGTTCATACCCTTGTAAAATGAGGGAAATACCCAAGTGCAGAGAAAACTGGCATGAAATTGTGCAGGTCCACCATGGCTCCACCTTCAGTCTGGCCCCTGAAACAGTCCTTCTATAAATATTGGACCCCCAGCCCCAGGCAGGGCTGCTTCTCACTTGCAGACAGCTTTGAAAGTGCATCTACCTTCCTAAATAAACCTCTACGTCTTTGTTTGGCTCATGCCGAAATTCAAGTATGCCAATCCAGCTGGTCTTGAGTTGAGTTCCCAGTCTCCTCTGGGAACTCCTCGGACTCTTCTCTAGAGACATCTGTTCTCCTGTGACACTTTAAATTCATATGTTGAAGTCCTGATCCCTAATGTAATGGCATTAGGAGGGAGGGTCTTTGGGAATTGCCTTTCCATGAGTCACAAGGGTAGAGCCTACATGATGGGATTAGCACCCTTAGAGGAAGAGAGACACATGAGTTTTGTCTCTCAATCATGTTAAGAAACAGGAGAGCAGGTAGTAATCATAGAGCCAGCAAAAGGTCTGCACCAGACACCAAGTCTGCAGGAAACTTGGACTTTAGCTTATAGCATCATGAGAAATACTTGTTGTTTAAGTCCACCCAATCTACGTTATTTACAATACATATACCATTAGTTGATGGACATGTGGATTTTTTCCACTTTTTGATTATTGTGAATAATATGGTTATGAATATGTGTACAAGTTTTTGTATGAACATGTTTTTATTTTTCCTGTGTATATAACTAGCACTGGAATTGCGGGGCCATTTGTAACTCTGTTTTAAACTTATGAGGACAGATTGACTTTCTTTTTTTATTTTTCTTTTAATGACTGCATCGTTTTACATTTCCTACCAGTAATGTAGGAGGGTTCCAATTTCTCTACATCCTTGCAAACATTTGTCATTGTCTGTCTCAATGATTAGTCATCCTAGTGGGGGTAAAGTTGTATCTCATCATGGTTTAGATATGCATCTCCCTGATGGCTAATGATGTTGAGCATCTTTTTAGATGCTTCTTGGCCATCTGCACATTTTCTTGGGCAAAATGTGTATTCAGATCCTTGTCCATTCCAAATTATCTTTTTATTGTTGAGTTGTCTATCATCATTTGAAGAGGTTCAAGTTTCTACATTGTAAAGCAAATAAACCCTTGATAAATTTTGGATCCCCACTGTAATCAATGCCTTTAAAAAAAAATCCCCACTTTTTGCACAATATCTTGAAAATGTTCTCTACACTTGAGGTTTCCACCCATTATCTTTTCAAGCTGTTGCAATCTGGCTCCTGAAACTAGCATTTCTGAAACTGCTCTTGGCAAGGTCATGGGTGGTTGTTCTGTTACTTTTGTATTCTTGGCTTGATTTCACTGTGGTCTTTAACACTAAGATCCTCTTCATCTTTACTTAAAGACTAAAGTACTTGGTTTAAGTGAGAGAGCACGCTTCTGATTTTTCTCACCCATCTGGCAATTGTTTCTCAGTGGGCTTCTCTTACTCTGCTCATTCTTAAATTTTGATCTTCAAGATTTTGTCTTCATTACCAGGTAATCATTTCATTCCCATGAGTTCAATTACCCCTTAATGCTGCTGACTCTGAAATCTCATCTCCATCTGCTGCCGAGATTTTCTCCTGGATTTCCAGTCTGCTAATCAACACCTCTGCTTGGATTCCCATCCATCCTCAAACTTTGTACCAAACCAAATGTTCCATTTTTTTTTTTTTTTTTTAGCCCTCCTGCCTTCTCTAGTCAGCCAATAACATCAATTACTCAATTAAACAAATTTCGAGTCATTCACATCTGTCTGCTTCCATCCTCAACTAGGAGACCAATCAGGATACTACAACATCCTCCTGATTGGTCTCCCAGTTCCATGCTCTTCTCGGCTGTAGCCAGTGATCTTTTTAACATGCAAATCCGGCCATGTCATCCCTTTGCTTCCAGGAGCTTTTGTTAGAGATGGGACTTCACTGGCTTTGGAGTCAGACACTCCAGCATCAGTCTCAACACAATGAACTTTACAGCTGCAAGACCCTGGGAGAGTTATTTAACTTCTCTATACCTTAATTTCCTCGTTTTTAAAAACAGGTCACAAAGAGCACCATCTCATAGGCCTTCCTGAAGACTGGTTCAGCCTGGTACATTTTAAGTGCTCAATCCATGATATCAATTCTATTTTTATTAAAACCTTATTAAAAATGTTTACCTCCATGCAAATCAATTAATCCCACTTTCATGCTCAATTATGGGGAATAAATGGGATGGTTTTAATAAACTCTTATAAGACAAGACTCTTTTGGACACGGAAGTTTGTTATCAATTGCAGCTCCTCTCAGTGCAGGACACTCAGCTGCAGTGTCCAGAAAAAGTATTCTGGGGAGGAAGCAGCAGAGAGTGCAGCAAGACGCAGAGGTTCGGGTTCAAAGAATCCTGCAGCGGCAGGAAAGCACTGACCGCCTGGTTCTTCCCCGCCTCCACCTGGGACCTGTTACCCCGGCGACACCACCGCCCAGCACTGGCTCACCTGACCCGCAACCTTAAGAGCCGAAAGCCTTTCAAGCAAAGCAGGCAAGCAAACCACAAACCCACAGGACGAGACTCAGCCCTGCCGCTTCCTCCCTCGCCTGGCGGGCAGCCGAGGACGCGTGGCAGCGCCCCACCCCACCTGCGGGGCCCGTGGCGGCGGCTCTGGAAGACTCGGGATGCGGGCGCCGCCGCCGCGGGGTCGGCTGCCGGTCGAGGCTCCCTCTCCCAGAGCCCGCGGCGCTCACCTTGAAGGACATCTTGCACATGTCCGTGACTGCCGGGCAAGAGCCCGAGCGCTTGGGCTCCGGCGGCGCCCGGCTCTTCCCCGGCCTTCCACTAGCCCGCGGAGATCCGCAGAGGGGCGGCCCCCGCGGCGACGCCGCGCGCTGCCGCCGCACACAGGGCTGCCCCGGCGCGGGCGGCGCGGAGGGCGGGAGGCCGAGCGCCTTGTCCGCCCGCCAGGGGCCCGGGACGCGCTCCGCTCGCGCGCGCGCGCGCACTGCGCACAAGGTGCCGCGTTGACACACTCCACGCCGCGCGTGCACACTCGGACACGTGTTCCAAACTCGGGTTGCACTGTGCACACTCCCTGCACTCTGGACACACGACACCCTCACACTCCTGTTCACACACCCACACTTATACTCACAGGCATACTCTCCCAATTCTACACACGTTCTACACATACAGGGTCACACACAATTGTCCACACTCTCGTTCACACACCCATATTCCTTACACACCCACACTCTATACATAATGCCAAACTGCACACACACACTCAGGTTCCACACACAAAGCTCTCCACACTCAGGTTTACACACATACACATCTGCAGTCTGACACACACACACAAAATACTTTCCAACTCCACATACATTGTGCGCACACTGCATATCCTTACCTTACCACACGCAGTTTCATACACACAACATTCTTCACAGCGTATTGCACATATACAGTCCTTACACAATGTCTCTCTCTCTCTCTCACACACACACACACACACACACACATCCTGGAAAAGAGACTGATGACTCTTGGATCTTCATTAAAATTCAAATGTTATAATTGTGTAAATGACGCACAAGGAAAAAATTCACTTACCATCCCACCACTATTTCAAATAGTTATTTTCATTTTCATTTTTATCTGATTCCGTTTTTTTTCCTCTTTTCTTTTTCTAAATTTCTAAGAATTTGATTTTTTTTTTCTTGTGGGGAAAAGACCTGGGGAAACAAGTCCTTTGGGTTTTGTTTTTGAAACAGGGTCTTGTTATGTTGCTCAGGCTGCTTTGGAACTCCTGGGCTCAAGCAATCCTCCTGTTGCAGCCGCTCTAGTAGCTGGGATCACAGGAGCACACCACTAGGCAATAAGCCTTCTTCAATCTTTCAGTAAAATTTTAGAGTACTGAAGAACAGGTTCACTGCCCCATGCATACTGCTGGCTGTCTAGGGTTGGTTTACAGGAATTAACGAGATGGTCATGTATGTTTTGTTCAAAGTATAAGTATAGAAGGCAATAATAAGCCTTTTAAGAAAACTCAAATGCTAAGGTGAAAAAGTGAATGTCTTGCCTCCTGAAGCTATAGGGATCAACTTAATCCTTATCTCACTCATCTGTTTGTGCTTTCCGCTTCCTAACTGAATTTGGAATAAGTATTTAACATGAAGTATTTCATAAAATACTCATGAAAATTGAACGGTGGAAAGGGATGGGGGTTGGGAGGAAGAGAGGGAAAGGGGAAATACTGGGGAATGATATTGGCCAAATAATTTTGCTATATTGTGTGCATGTGCAGATATATAACAACGAATTCTACCATCATGTTCAACCATAATGCACCAATAAAATATGGACATTTTAAAAATACTTTTGAAGAGAAAAAGTTCTAAAATGACAAATAAGAGTTAATAATAAAAATGCAAATATTTATCCCCTAAATTTTATTACTTTGTGTTTAAAGCAATTTTAAAATAAAAACATCCCGAACTTTTGTAGAAAATTTCAAATTTTAGGTCAAGACTCAAAACTTCCCTTGAATCTCTATGACAACAATTATTGTTGCCATAAAACAATATTACATAAGATCAAGCCTGAGAGGTTTTGCTTTAGTAGTTTTGATCAACAAAAAGAAGGGCAATAACTACTATTTTGAGTGTTTTCTAGGTAACAAGCTTCCTTTTTTTAATGACAGTCCTATAAGGTGAACGTTTGGGCAGTTCATGGCGACAAGATGACGGCAGGGCAGCAAGCAGCCTGCGCATGCGCAGACAAACAATGTAGCCTGCGCATGCCCGAAGAAGCAACCAATCAGGCACTGACAACTCCAGCCAATCCCAGGACACGGAATTCTCAAACTTCCTCTCCCCCACCCCGAGTTAGAAAAGCAGAGCATTATAGGGGCCACGTGTGAATTCTGCCCAGCACCCTGGTGGACCGTGGAACCTCGAGAAGAGCCAACCTGGGAGCATCCTCGGGCCTCCCCCTCTGGGGTTGAGGTCCACCCTCTCCTGAGGAGGAACCAGGAGATTCCTGCACTGCTCTGTTTCTCTTCATCAGGGCCCACAGAAGTGGGGTGAGTTCCTTCGAGTTTCCCTTGGCCTTCCACTTGCACTCTCCCTTACTGGTCTGCCCATTCTGTTTGGGCCCTGCACCTCTTTCTGCTCCTGTTCACCCCTCCCCCCAAATACTAGAAGGCTATGGGAAACGACGGGTCCTCACTAGACCCCAAAACTGCTGTGGGCTGTCTGTACCTTAATTTCACTATATTAGGACTCACCCAAGACTTGTACCGTAAGCAGCTGGTCTTTTACTCAACTGTGGCCTGGCCCCAGTACCTATTAGACAATGGCTCAAAATGGCCATCAGAGGGAACGTTTAATTTTCAAATCCTCACTGATTAGACAATTTCTGTTGCCAGACAGGGAAATGTGCACAGGTGCCTTATGTCCGGGCCTTTTGGCATTTGCATTCTTGCCCCACCCTTCGTTCTACTTATTCCACTCCTAGCCAGAGATGGCCCCAAACCCCTCCCCCACTGCTCTTCTGTGTCCTCTTCTTCATTTGAAGATCTGCAGGAGCTGCTCTGGACTCCACCCACCTGTCCTCACCCTCCTTACCCAGGCCAAATTTCCTCTGCTTCTCCTCTTATAGCTATAGCTCCTTCCCCTTTCTTCCTCCAGCTCGTCCTCCACCACCCGTGGCACTCCCCGGCCTGCCCACTGCCACCCCTCTCCCCTCTTCTCCCCTGGAGGAGCCCGCCTCCTCCCTTTCTCCTGTTAGCTCTCACACCGGATCTCATCAGGCCCCTTTCCCACCCAACTTGGAGCTCCTTTGTCCTCTGGGGAAGTAGTCAGTGTGGAGAACATTGTACAAGTTCTCCTCCTGTTCTCACTCCAGGACCTTGCCCAGATTGAAGAGCACCTAGGGTCTTTCTCTGCTGACTCCTCTACCTATATTAAGGAATTTAGATGCCTTTCTTAGGCTTATGATCTCACCTGGCATGATGTTTATGTCGTTCTTTCCTCCACTCTCACCCCAGACAAATGGGCTGCATCCAGCAGGCAGCACAAGATCATGCTGACCAAGTCCACCTAATGGACATAACCCTACCCACAGGGGCAGCAGCAGTCCCAACAACTGAACTTGGTGGGGACTACCAAGAACACCAGCAGGGTTGCTGCCCTTGTGCCCATATGATCCAATACCTCATAGTGGGCATGCAGGCAGTGTCCAAGAAAGTGATTAACTTTGATCAGTTGAGGGAAATTACCCAGGATCCTGATGAAGATCCAGCCTTATTCCTTAATCGTCTCACAGAGGCCCTTACCAAGTATACTAAACTGCACCCTGAGTCTCCCTCTGGTGTAATAGTGCTAGCAACCCATTGCATTTCTCAATCAGCCCCTGATATAAGAAAAAAAGCTCAAATGGGCTGAGGAGGGCCCTCAAATCCCTATCTGAGACCTGGTAAAAATGGCCTTTAAAGTCTATACTACCCGAGAGGAATTGGCTGAATTGGCCAGGCAGGCTCATTTACAGAAAAAAGGTGACACTCCAATCCCAAGCCTTGGTAGTTGCCCTGCGGCCTGCGGCTCCAGCAAGAATTTCAAAGAGGGACCAACAGGGGCTTGCTTCAAGTGCAGATAAAAAGGTCACTGGGGTCAAATGCCCAAACCCACGGCTCCCCACCAGGCTACGTCCCACCTGTAGACAAGCAGGACACTGAAAGAGTGACTACTTTATGACCGGCCCCTCCCTAGTGCCTCTACCTGGGGGTGTGAGCAGCCAGGAGGTCCCTTCCTCTGAGCTGTTGGGATTCGTGGAAGACTGAAGGAGCCCAGACTCAAGGACCCCCATCACCCTCCCTGAGCCCAGAGTAATGCTCCAGGCAGTGGGTAAATTCATAACTCCTTGTGGACACAGGGGCTACCTATTCTGTTTTGCCTGCCCACGCTGGGCCTTTATTTCCTTCCCAGGTTTCAGTTATGGGAATTGATGGGAAACCCTCCTTCCCAAGCAGAATTGCTAAATTAGTTGGTGCCCTGGAGGGACATCCTTTTACACACACTTTTCCTGTTATTCCCTCCTGTCCAGTCCCCTTTCTAGGCAGAGGTGTTCTCCAACTCCTAGGAGCCACCCTACAACTTCTTCCCAGGCACACTACTAATACCCTTTTCTACCTCTGTTTCTTATATTCTCTCCTGCCCTCACACCACCCACCCTACCGTTGCCCCCAGACCTGGTCAGCCCCCAAGTCTGGGACACCTCCAAGCCAGTCGTAGCCTCCCACCACAAGCCAGTCCTTATCCAACTGAAGCCTCTTCTTCAATTTCTCCAGCCCCTCTTTTATCTCCCAGGGATGAGAACTGTTCTTCAGCAGGTCCACTCCACCTGTCCTGTCTGCTCCATAGTATCCCCACAAGGGGGTATCAAACCCAGACTCCCAATACACCTAATGAGGGGCCACCAACCAGACGAAGACTGGCAGGTCAACTTCACCCACATGCTCCAACACAAAAAACTATGTTATTTATTTATTTTGGTTGATACTTTCTCAGGCTGGATAGAAGCCTTCCCCACCTCAAGGGAAACAGAAGACACCGTTGCTTCCATCCTCATGGAGCAGATCATTCCCAGATTCAGACTTCCCACATCTATCCAGTCTGACAATGGTCTAGCCTTTACCTCTCAGGTTGTCCAACTGGTCTCTGAAGGCCTCAACGTCACCTGGAAGCTTCACCTCCCATACCACCCCCAGTCATCAGCTTCATCTCCAGCCAAACCACAAACCGAATCAGCCACTACTCCTCTTCAACCGGGTGACACGGTTTTGCTTCGGGAATTACATCCTTAGTCGCTGCATCCTCACTGTACTGGGCCTCATATGGTAATACTTACCACTCCCACAGCGGGCAAACTTTTGGGCCACCCCCCCATGGTACCATGACTTCTGCCTTAAAAAAACACCCTTCCCAGAAACCCAGTCCTGGACTTCCACTGTGCTGGGGTCCACCAAACTCAAAATCTCTTGCCAACCCTCTACTTTTACTACTACTTGCTAACCTCTCTCAGGTATCTAGTTCAACCTATAGGTGGCGTTTCTACATCCAAGAAACATGGGAGCAGGATGGCTCCACCCAATCTCAGTTTGTGGGTCAAGGTGATTGCCCTCCTGTTGGCTGCAATCAGGCAGTCATCCTTCAGATCACAGGCTTTAGCCAAGTCCCATCTTCATACACATGTGCAGCTATGCTGTGCTTCTTATCGGACCAAACTGAGGATTTTTGTGAACAATGGCCTAACACCTATGGTGGATGCCCTTATGGCTCATGTACAAAACGCTACCTAGATGAGCCTTGCTATGAGGACCCGGCACATACCAAATTAACAATTAAGGACCCCTGGGACCCAAAATGGGCTTCTGGTGTTAATGGTAAACTTTATTCTTGGGGGTGGGCCAGGCTCCCCTCAGCTTCAATCAGAATCTGGAGAACTTATATACAGGTGTTCCCTCAGATTCATATAACCATACAGGAGCAGGAGAAGGAACTCCAACACCAGCTCGATACAGCTGCCCATCCTGAAGCCAATCCTTTCTCGTGGCTTGCCCTGATTCGCCAAGGCCTTCAGATTCTCAACCTGTCCCGAGTCAACAACATCTCAGACTGCTTTCTCTGCGCAGGTTTGGCCCGAACCCCTCTAACAGCTGTTCCTATTAATACCCCCCTCAATACTTCTTCCACATCTCCAAAGGTCCCCTTTCCACTTTGGGAGGGGGTCCCCCTTTTTCACAACTCTTCAGAGAACTTTTCTTACTGTTGTATTTCCTCTACTTCGTCACCTTGCAGCCAAACCATTCAGGTCTCTTCCTCGATGTTTGCTCTCCCAGGATTATTCTTATGGTGCAATGGCACCCTGACAAAAAATTTAAGTTCCAATATGTCCTTCACCTTCTGTGTCCCCTCTACTTTGGTTCCTCAGCTAACACTGTACAGTGAAGCTGAACTGGCCTGGCTTGCTCAAACCTCCCTTTCTAGGACAAAGCGGGTTATTTTCCTACCAGTGGGGGTCGGACTCTCCCTAGCCTCCCCTCTCACTGCATCCAGGTTGGGGGCAAGGGGACTTGGTTATGCAGTCACTGCCACCCAGAAGCTACAACAGCAACTCCAAGAGGCAGTAGAGGCATCTGCTGCCTCCTTGGCCTCGTTACAAAGACAAATAACTTCTGTTGCCCAAGTTTCCTTATAGAACCGTCGAACACTAGATCTCCTCACGGCAGACAAAGGGGGAGCATGTCTCTTCCTAAGAGAAGAATGTTGTTACTACATCAATGAAACCGGTTTGGTGGAAGAGAATGTTGAAACCCTCAGACAGCTGAGTGAAAGACTTAAACAGCAGCGGTTGGATGGTCCCTGGCCAGGATGGCAAAACTCCACTCTTGCTACGAAGCTAACTCCCATCCTCACTCCTATATTAGTATTAGGACTCCTATTAATGATTGCTCCATGTCTCCTCAGGTTTGTCTGCAACCGATTCAGGGAAATTGCCCGAATCACTGTCAACGAGATGCTCCTGCACTCCTACAGCCGCCTCCCCACTGACCCTACTTCTGAGCCCTTCCCCCACGACACCCCTTAATAAGCAGGAAGTAGCCAGATGGACTTCGGTGCCCTATGTCATCAAAAAGGCTGGAATGTTAGGACAGTTCAGGGCTACTGGATGGGGGCAGGGCATCAAGCAACCTAGAGAAACAATGTAGCCTGCGCATACCCAAAGAAGCAACCAATCAGGCACTGACAAATAACCCCAGCCAATACCAGGAGGACCCGGAGTTCTCAAACTTCCTCTCCCCAACCCCAAGTTTAGAAAAACTGAGCCCCGTAGGGGCCACGTGAGACTTCTCCGGCCCAGCACCCTGGTGGACCGGCAAACCTCGCCTGAGAGCCATCCTGCAATAAAGTTAGTTTTTGATTCACATCTGGCCTGTCTGTTCTCCTGTTACCATCGTCTGATCAGTTTACCCCAGCCTGATCTTACAGTGAATGTTATACCCATTGCACAGATAAAAAGACTAAGGTTCTAATTGACTAATGACTGACAAACCTAGACCTTTAATTCTATCTGGCTTCAAAGCCCTTTTCTTTCTACTACCATACTTGCAAGTCAAAGTTCTTTTTGGCAGAGTCTCTGGCCAGGGTGCTGATGGGATTCTTGTCAGTGTCTGGAAAGAATGTGCCTAATACAGTGGCCCACACAACTGGCCGATGGGACTTTTACCAGTATTGAGGTGCCTAGTACACCATCCCACAAACCTGGCTAAGCCTATCTTCATAAAAACAGCCCCCAAACAAAACAAAACCCTTTTGGTCACAACCAGGCAACTCTTTCTAAAATGTCTCAGTCCAAAATTTAACAGTGACCCACTGGGCCTAACAGGAAAGGAAATTTAAATGGTCCATTCTCCAATCCAAATAATTTCTCCCTACCCCTACAGAGCCTCTCCAGCATCCTCTCCATATTATCCCTTCCTCTCACTACTATGGCTCTCACCTCTCTCCTCTCTTCTGTCTGCCCTAAGTCAAATCCAGACCCACCCAGGATACTATGCACAGCCAAAGTTCCCCTTGTCCCCTCCACCTTCTGCCATCTCTCCCCAACTTGGCCAATCTTCTGCCACGATCCACCCTGCACCACGTCCCTCTGCACTTGATATCACAGGATCCGATCTTGTTCTCAACTCTCCTTTTACTTTTGATTCCTCCAGCACAGTTCAAATTTGTCAAGGCCAGACCGTGTGCCTTACATGTCTTTCATTTTCTTGAGGATCTGGTTTCCAGTTGGGGGTATGGTAGTGGTCAAAACTTCTAAATTGCTGATTTAGTAAAAGGTTGTGCTGTCCACTTCTACACAGAAGGTCCACCACCTCTGTCCATAGGCACATACTATTGCTCAAATGCATAGACATCTGTGTTCATCTCAAATGAGGTCGCAGTCATTACTACCTTCTGTTCACACTAGCACAGACCATAATGTGTTTGGCCTTAATTTTGCACAGTCCCAATTAAGGCAGACCTTGCTTTACCCAGAATTGTGAAGTAGGTCAAGCTGGTCTGCAGGCCCTTCAGCTCCTCTTTTTGTCATCAGGCTACCTTACCCCAAGTAAGAGTCCATCCTGGAATCTTATCTGTCTACCCTCCCTGTCCACTTTCCCAGCCTGCATCTCTCAGTCTCTCCTTACCTATTGGAGTTTACACTAGATGGGGCTTCCTGCAGCAGAGCATGCCAGGGTCAAGAAACCTACCCCATGTCCATTGCCACTTTCCTTCTTCCTTTCCAAATGCCAGTATTGTCAGGTATCTACCACACTTTTGCAAAGCTGGCATTGTGGAGATGTGTTTAAGAGGGGTTGAATGTGTCCCCCAAAGTTCATGTGTTGGAAACTTAGTCTCCAAATTCATGTGTTAATGGTATTTGGAGGTGAGGCCTTTGGGAGGTAATTAGGATCAGATGTGGTCACAAGGGTGGATCACCCATGATGGCATTAATATCTTTATAAGAAGAGGAAGAAGGACCTGGGTTGGTTTACTTGCTCTGTCTTGCTGTATGATGCCCTCTGCCATGTTAAGATGCAGCAAAAAAAAAAAAAAAAAAAAAAAAAACCCTCCCCAGATATTGAGCAGGTGCTGATGCTTTGCTCTTGGATTTTCCAGCCTCCCAATCTATGAGCTAAAGAAACTTCTATGTTTTACAAATTACTTGGTCTCAGGTATTTTGTTATAGCAAACGAAAGTGGACTAAGAGAACAGCAGCTGTCCCTTGTTCTGTCCAAAAATCTCTTGTCTAGGCTGATGATAGTGCCTGAATTAGATGTGGGCATCTGACAAATTATGATTTCTGAGACATGAAAGGAGGTGTTCTTGGAGCTTCTGAGAAAACTTTCCTTGCTTTTAAAATAAACCCAGGAAAAGATTGTCCTTTCTTCTTTGAGACAAGGTCCTATGTGGATATAATGCTTGGTTTTGCTGCAACCATTTTGTGACCATAAGGGAAACTATGATAGCAGAGCAGATAGATGATGTCACTAAGACCCTGTGTTGTCCAACCAGGGCTGCTCCACCCCTGGATCTCTTCTTGTTTAAGCCACTTGCAGTTATTTTCTCTCTTAGTTTCCATTGGAAATATTCTGATACAGAGTGAGAATAGCAGTGAGAAGTGAGAACCACAAACCAGGAACTTAATCCATGTTGACTAATGTCTACTACGTGCTGGCATTTGAATGTGTCCCTGAATTCCATTCTCTTTCCAAGCCTGTGTAAAAGCTATGGCTACTGATGAAGCAGGCTCATAGTGGGTAAGAAACTTGTTTATGACCACAGGGATTTGAACCCAGGTTAATCTTAAAGTCCCTGCTTCTCCTGCTGTGCTATCTCACCAGGTTTGTATGCAAAACTTTGTTGAATAAATATCAGAATGAACTTAACTTTTCTATATTTTACAACTTTAGGATGACAGAAAATATCTGTCAAGCAAGTGTCACCTGTTTCCTACTACCAGGAGTAGAAGTCTGAGCACTTCTACTCACTGTGTCTTGGTATCGGCGTCACCAAGGGAAACCACACAGTGAAGCCCTGGATGGAACATCACCTTACCCACAAAGAGACAGAACAAGATCAGCTTCAGTGGTGGATGGTTGTCTCCCCTGGTCAGTGGGTCCGTCCAAGGAGCCACTACAGGGCAATTGGTCTGTACACACCCCTCTGTGATACAGCAGCAGTTGGACCCTGTCCCCTTCCTGTGGGTACAGATATAGTAGTGGGGTTGGCCAGATACCATGTCACACACATGCTTAAGCAGAACAAAAGGGTGCATGCTGTGTCAGAAACATGGACAGACTTTCCCCTGTGAAGTGACAAGCCCAGCACAGACTGTGAAGACTCCTTCCTCTTGGTAAGGAGGTGTTCCAGGTCCATTCTCATGGACCTGGAATGTCTCGTGATTAGGGATGGAGCATCTGCAGCATGAGGCGGCCTATTATAGTCTGGGTCTTGAACGTCCCCCAAAGGCTCTTGTGTTGAAGGCTGAGTTCCCAGTACAGCAACAGTCAGAGGTGGGACTTTGGGGAAGTGATTGGATCTTGAAAGCTAGGACTCTGATCTCATCAATGGATTAATCCATTCATAGGTTCAGAATTGAATGGACTATTAGAGGAGGTGGAAACTGTAGGAGGTGCAGCCTAGTTGGGAGAAATATGTCACTGGGGGCATGCCCTGGAAGTAGATACCTTGTCCCTAGCTTCTTCCTCTCTCTATCACTGCTTTCCAGTTACTCTGAGGTGACTAGCTTTGCTCTTCCACGTCCTTCCACTGTGGTGCTCTGTCTCACCACAAGTCCAGAAACAATGGACTCAACTGACCGTGGATGCAAACCTGTGAAACTGTGAGTTAAAACAAAATTTTTTCCTTCATAAGTTGATTTTTTTCAGGCATTTTGTCATAATGATGGAAAGCTAATACACTGCTTTTCCAACAAAGTCCCTCAGAATTAAGTGGATTGCTGACAGGAGGGGATGCATATGAAATCCAGGGGGCACACAGAGGTTTTGATTATTACCTTTTATAGGCAACATCCCTATTTTTGTTGTCTACTTGGTGAAAATTCCTAAATTTGACATGTTGGCCTAGTGAAACTTATAAATCCAGAATAATAGAAAGAAGAAAATAAAACAGAAGATAAAAATGACCTATAATGCAACTTTTAGAGTTGCCATTTGCTAAAACATATCCCCAATCTTTTTCTAGTCATATGGCAACATAAGTGGTATTAATATGTTCTGCTTTAAAAAAAAAAAAAAAAGAAAACATGACAATGTGAACATTTCCCCTGCCATTAAAAATTCTTTGAAAATCATTCAATGGCTGCATTTAAAATTGAGTATACTTATAATTTATTCAGCCTTTCACTTTTTATAAAAGACCTTTAAGCTGATTTTTATTTATGCTATTAAAAATAAAAGTAGAACAATTATTCTATTTTTAAATGTTATTCAAGTTTCTGATTATTCTCCTAGTGTATATTCTATAATTATAGTCAAAACATATGAACCTCATGAAAACTCTTAATTCGTATTTACAAATTGCTTTCCAGGATTGCAATGCCCAATCTTATACTTTGATCAAAGCAGGTTAAATTATTGTTTGGCATTTTTCTGAATATTTCCAATGGCATTTTGTGGGCAGACGTTGTATGCACTTAGCATTCTGTTTATCTGTTTGCTTGGTTATACTCCTGACAAATAATATTTAAAGCCTTTTTCTTAAATAGAAGAAAACAGGGAAAGAATAAAATAAGAAATAAAGAAAAGGGGTCAAAGAGAAGTTGTTAATAGGAAAGATAGCATAAAGCCAGGAGTGAGGAGAACCATAATGGAGGCAGGAGGGACACAAACAAGGCTCTAGGCTTTGCAACGGCCGCTAAGACAAAGAAGGGACATGACCATTTTTATAGGTCATGAGATCAAAATTCTCCAGTTGCATGAGAGAAGTTCAACTATGGCACAGAGAACTGAAATTTGGAGCAATGCACGCAGCCTTCTCAATGATCTCTTCATGGTAAACACATCAATACATTTCACAGAACTGTTTTGGGGGACTTTTTTTATATAGGCCAATATAGGCCAACATCAAAGGAATCCAGGAAAACTCGAGGTAGTGTAGGTATAGCATATTCTGGGCTGGCTTCCAGAAGAATGGATGGATAGATTCTTAGGTGTTTCTCCATGAGTATTGCTCCTGTTATGGTCTGAATATTTGTGTTCCCTCAGATTTTATATTTTGAAATGTAATCTCCAATGCAATCATTTGAAAGGTAAGGGCTTTTAAGAGGAAATTAGGACAGAGGGTAGAGTCCTCATGAATGGGATCAGTGCCCTTTTAAAAGAGGCCTAAGGGGGCTTGTTTGCCCTATCTACCCTATGAGAACATAGCAAGAAGATCTATTTGTGAACCAGTGAGTGTTTACCAGATGCTGAATCTGTTGGTGTCTTGATTGCAGGTATCCCAACCTCTAAAATGATAAAAAAATAAATTTCTATTGTTTATAACTCACCTAGTTTATAATAATTTGTTGTAGCTGCCCAAATGGACTGAGACGGTTCCTCTCAAAGCATCAAGTGGATGAGTTTGAGGTTCATTCTTCATCTGGTACCCAGAATACCATTGGTTTAGGTGTGGAATTAATTCATGTAATTCATGCAAACCATAGAACTGGGAATGGAATTGAAGCTCCCGTCTTATGAAATTTCAGAAGCCCAATATTAGCTGAAGTGGGAGATCACCCACCTAGACAAGAAGTAGAGCCCAGGAAGAATCCAAGGTAGATGATAATTAGCCTTGGTGAAGAAGTGCTTGATTATCAGGTTACCATATAATCAGAACTTTGCATCTGAGCTGGGTTCTGGCATAGGTTGGGTGAGTCCAGCAGCAATCCATCCTAAAATGGAACTCGGACTTGTGGGATTAAGTCTGAGCAGTATCAGAGGGCACAAGCGTGTGCATATCACCTTCAACTATTGCACAAGCACCCTGCTCTCAGTTCACACCTGTTGCCGTACAGGGAATCCCTTAGGACCACATGATGAAGAAGGAAAATTTTGAGCATGGCTCAGGGCCCACCTGTTAGAATGGGGGTATCCCTAGGGGTGAAAGTTGAAAATGGATGGTGTCTGCACTATAATCATTCTCAGGGATAGCTTGACAAACAGAACTTCAGGTGTAGGACATGATTATCTACTTTGTATGGAAAGGGAAATGGCCCAAGGTTAGACTATATGTGACTCACAGGTGGAGAAGAATGACTTGACTTGTGGTCATGTCCCAGGAAGGGGAGAAGCTGGAGACTAGGGAGAAGAGCTCCAGCATAGAGTCCTGTGGGTGAATTTATGGGAGTGGGTTTTGAGTGTAAAGATCTTTGTACTGCATGTTAATACTCAATGAAGACCACTTATCACGAGAAAGGCACTAAATCACCAAACAGACATAATGACTTAACTAGTTGGTATCAACCAGCCTCTGTGACTGACTTCTACAGTTTTTGTCCTATGGGCACATGAATGATTCAGTTATGGCAGCAGGGATGAAGGTCATGAACTCATCCAACAGCATGGATTTCACTCTCCAAGTCTGATCTAGCTACTGTGGGCACTAAATGTTTACACTGCCAAAGTCAAGGACCAATATTGATTCTCCAGTCACCTGGTCACTTGGTGGCAGGCTGATTATATTAGACACTTTCCTGGAGAGTAGAGGCCAGCAAGTTATTTTGATAGGAATAGATACATATTCCATGTATGAGTTTGTCATTCCCTCCTGTGGGGCCTCAGCCAACACCACTATCCAGGGGCTTAGGGAATGTTTATTCTGCTAGCACAGAATCCAGACATTATGTCAGAACAAGAGACCCATTGTACAGCACAGTGGGCTCATGGCCAGAGCATCTATTGATTATATCTCATTACCAAGAGCTGACAACCACTAAAGAGTTGGAGTGTCCTATTAGAGTCATAGCTAAAACATCAACTTGGAGAGAGATTTCACAAGCATGGGGAACCATCTTCCAGGATCCAATATGTAGTTTAAATCAAAGATGTTTCTAGGGTATTAAGTCAACATAGGAAGAATACATGGTTCTGCAGACCAGTGTGTGGAAGCAGGGGTAGCTCTACTTACTAGTTATTACTCTCAATGACCCATTTGTATTTTATATCCCTGTAACTAAAGGCTCTGCCAGTATAGAAGTCCTGGTTCCCAAAGGAAGAACATATCCCCTGGGGGAGGCGGCAATAGTGCTATTGAACTATAACCAATGCTTGTTGCCTGACCACTTTGGCAATCTTGGTGTTCATGTAAAAAAGCACTGTGGTTTGTCTCCCCAACACTTATGCTGTGATCTCCATTGTGAGGTATTAAGAGAGTAGAAAGTTCATTCAACTATGTCTAGAAGTGTGGTCTTTGGAAGGTGATTAGGATTAGATAAGATCATAGGGTGGTACCCCCGTGATTGAATCCTTGTAGTTTTAGAAAAAGAAAGTAAGAGACCAGAAGAGACAAATATACACATAATGAATGCAATGGCATAGCCAAGTGACACAGCCAAAGTGGGGTGAGGTCCTTGAAAGGGCCTGTGCCATGTTGTTTGAACTTTCAGTATCTAAAACTGTGAGATAAGTAAATTTAAAAAAAAGAAATGGACTAATATAGAAAGTGAATCAACATCTTGACCTTGATTGCCAGGAGGAGGTAGGTTGCTATTGCACACTGGAGTCAGTAGGGAATACGTGTGAAGCTCCATTTGGATACCCCATTGGACTCCTTTTAATAATCTCTTGATCATGATTGATGGAAATTGTACAAAAGAAGAAGCTCCATCCTAAGAAGCACATGGCAACCAGGGTTCAGACCCCTCAAGGGTGGGTATTGGAGTTATTCTACCAGGTAAGTCTTCAGGATGGGCAGAACGTTAACTGGTGAGAAGAATCTGGAACAGATAGTAGATTAGCAAGATGAAAAGGATCAGTTGCAGTCCTGAGATCAGCAGCAGCAAGTAGTTCTAAGTGCCCCCAGGAAGAGGGGCCCATTAGGATCCTGGAGAAGCTGCTCCTATCTCTTGTACAAAGTGGTTCTAAATGTTTAAGGGGTTAACTGTGGGGACACTGTGCCACTTTGGCCATATTGTCTTTTGAAGTACTTGTCACTCAGCCATGTGCATACTGTTGGCAGATTACTGCCAGCTGTTAGCCTCTTCTAGGATTGCCTAGACTCCTTAGCGTTACTTCACCCAAGGCTATGCTGTCTTCCCAAGGCCCAAACCAGTGACTAACTGACATGAAAGTATGAAGACCCAACCTTCTTGTCCCTCCCTACTCAACCTACTCTGCAGGGTTATTCTAATTCCAAATACCCACTGGACTTGCATCTCCAGCAACATCTTCTGATGCTCAATCCTGCCTCTCATCCTCTCTACAATGTGAAGTACAAAAACAAGCTCTAATAAATGAATTGCTTGCCTGTTAAACTATACATCAGAGCCTGCTTGCCAGGGAACCTTTCCTACAGCAACTTCTTTCCAGTAACTGGATAAATATCGCAAGTGTAGACCTGGCTGTATACTCAATCCACATGTTTTAAGTTTTCTTTCATAGAAATGATCATTAGATTTTATATGCTCAAATGAATCATTTTTATACTCCAGAGTCTTGAGACTTTAAAGAGATACTCAAAATAATTTGGACTTTTTAATTTCCTTTAATAACAGAAATATATGCCCTTTTAGAGGGCCAACATGTCACAGAACCAGAGAAGTCAATCATTCTGTACCATGAACCATAAGACTTGGACACAGTGCTGTCATTGGCCCTCAGCACTTCCTCTCTGAAATGCAGAGCATGGCTCAGCAGCTATAGAAAACACCAAATCTCCAGTCTTTGATGGTTAATTTTATGTGTTAACTTGGCTGGGCCACGGTAGACAGCTATTGGTCAAATGTTATTCTACATGTTTCTGTAAAGGTCTAGCTTAGATGAGATTAACATTTAAATCAGTAGACTTTGAGTAAAGCTGTTTAGCCTCCATAATGTAGATAGACCTCATTCAATCACATGAAGGCCTGAATAGAAAAAGAATGGACATCCCCAGAAGAAAGAATTCTGCCAGCAGACAATCTTTCAACTTGAACTGAGATGCTGACTTCCCTGGGTCTCCAGCCTGCTGGTCTACCCTGCAGATTTTGGAATTGCCTCCTTCCACAATTGTGTGAGCCAATTCCTTAAAATAAGTCGCTCTCTATACACAAATTATTGTTTATGTTTCTTTGGAGAACACAAATAGGTCCACATCATGAAACTTTTCATAGTCAGCTGTTTATGTTCAACTCAAGAAAGAGAAGAGCAGAGCGATTCCAAGTCACAAATGCCTGGCCTTCCCAACCCTGGATGAGACATGTCTAAAACCATCATGTTTGTCCTGGGCTGGAGCTGGATGTATTTCAGAGAGCACTGAGAAAAACTAGAACAGCAGCAGCAGCTGCAGCAGCAAGAACAATAACCACCCTCCCCTCCCCCGGCCACTGCCACACAAAAACCAGAAGCCAAGCCAACCCATTGAAAAAACAGACATGGTTTTCCAGCGTCTTGGTGCATGCATCATTGCTCTTAATTGAACAACAACTGTAATAGAACCTCCCAGTTTATCTTCTTTGACACAGAAATGAGAAGGGAGAATAATAAGCAAAAAGAATTATGAAATATTACAAAGCATATTTTTAAAGCATAATGTATAGATGGCTAACATCTATCCAAATTAATCCTTCTGAGTTTGTATTCCCAGAATTTACCATGGTTTCTGGCACAGAACACATGAAATTGCTGAGTTATTAAGAACATAAATTTGAAACTTACTTCCTGATCTTTGGAAAGCTTTTTAGATCGAGCTATGTGAAATTGACAAATTTTGGGGTCAAAATCATATGAAATTGCAATTTGTACAGGTTGAAATTGGCCAGATATCAGTAATTTTGTGATTTAAGCAGATACATAATTTTTTAAAATTTTGGTTTCCTTCTGCACAAAATGGAGATAATAATATAATATTCTTTATTGGATTGTTACGATTAATATAAGTAAAGTACATAGCTTTGTGCTTGACATATGGTGACTTTTATTATTATTACCATAATTGTGCCAAAAATGTTAATTGAATGAATCAGTTCATTCACAAATGGACAGTAATTTTAAATTAATGCCATGCTTACTCTGATGAAAACAATTACTAAAATTAAGAATTTGATATTAAAGAATGACATAATAACTATTGATATCTTGTATATACTTCGTAGGGTCTTTTAATTGGTATTTTGGTGTATTTACAATACTACTGTTGATTGTGCTATTTTTCCTCTGATAACTAAATCCATTTCTCAAGAGATTCATCCTTTGACAATCTATTTTTTTCTCTATCATACCTTTGGATAAAAATGTTCTTTGGTTAAACATTTTCTATTGTTCCTTGATTAATTGGCCACAGCTATGTAAACCCTTTGCTTGCAATGGAGGTAGTCTACCTTCTGTTGGATGAGCATCAGAACGTTGCTACCAGACAGGATCCCCAGGTCCATGGAGTGCTGGTTCTGGCTTGATTTTAAATGAAAATTTCACTGCTCTTTCTCCTTTTCCCCAAGGAAGAAGTTGGATCTCTTTCACTCCTTGCCTTTTGATATGGTCTAGTGATTTTGCTTTTATCATTATTTTACTAACTTTGATTTAACAAAATGTTAGATGTCCTTCACTTTAGTGATGGGATGGTGGTGCTTCCTTTTGGAGATCAATTGCCTTCGGCACTGTTCAAACAGACGTGTTGCAATTGAAAACACACAGAGATGATATGTGGCAGGATTTCTGGGAGCTTCCTCTCTGATTGAGTGGACTAAGCACTGGTGTAGGTAGCAACGCCAGCCCCAGGAGTTTTCAATCCCTGGCCAGACATCTAGATTTTGCCTGAAGTGTTTGATTTTCATTTGGATGTTTAGCATTATTGTGTAACTCTCTCAGCCTCTTTGGCTTCCAACATTTGTTTAAAGAGAGTCTGGGTTAATAGTTGAAAAATACCCTATCACTAACTTGGCCCTTGAGAATAAAAGCATTTATTGTGAATGGGCTCAGTAGAGGTGTTTCCTACGTAAAGCTGCCTTCAGCGGAATGCTGAAGGCTCAAAATACCCACAAAAGAGCATTATCTTTTAATGGACTGGAAGCACTGAATACTGTCCAGTTGAAATCTCAGTCCTTAGACTTTCCCAAGTTGCTGAACCCATATGGGGCAAAATTTGTGGCACACACAAACACACAGACTAGGTTTTACATCCTTTGCGAAGTCGGCACTTGTTTCATCAAATTTTTAACCTAACAAAAGCCATTTGAGACGAGTAAAAAATGCCAAGTTCAGTCCTTAGGGCAAAGGAAATAGAAGACTCTCATGTTACAGAAATTCTCTCAGTTTTACATGGGAGCAAGTGTGGGATTTAAATTTAATTTTGTTTGTGGCAAAAACAGATCCCCTCTACCTATGATTGAAGTGCAGAATGTAGTTTTGGCTTTTGGAGCCTTTATTGGCAATTGTATCATGATGTATTGAAGTGTATCTTTAAAATAGAATGATTCTCATGCCTGGCAGGACCCTCATTTTTTTTTCATGAGGATTCTTTACGGCCTTTTCACAACTTAGAGGTAAGATGGTGGCTGAGGGATATAGGAACCTCAGTAGATCTGAACATCAGACTATGAACCACCTGGGGTCAGAAACTGTGTGTCCCTCATTAAATTTGCAATCCTAAAGCCAAGCCCAGCATCTAGTGCATAGTAGGTGCTCTGAGTATTTCTGAATGGATGAAAGAAAGGAAGAATGAATGAATGCCTATAGATTTTCTGGGGATCCACAAGCATCTCAAATACGGAACCAGATCTTTTGGTGCTCCTTTCTCTAATGAGATCTGGAGTCTAAATTTGCTTGGTTCTTTTTTTCTTCAGGATTCTAAGGCATGTAGCCAGATGCTAGCTTGCAAGTGAGGCCACTGGGCAGACAATAATGGGGAACATTATTCTATTTTCACATGAGGTCTACTGCCTGGAAGAACAATTATGACAACTTGAAGAAGGGCGGAGCCTTCTTCCCTCCACCCAGCGAAAGACCTCGGGTCCCTAGTCCCCACTGCCTGGGCTGGAAGGTGCCTGAGAGGCTTGAAGGTTATTGGTAAGGGGCCATGGTTCCATTGTATATGTGTGCTTTAAATTAACCAATATTGGGGGAATGTCTAGAATTTTCAAGTTGAACAGAAGAAATTTTGCTCCTATAGAATTCTCTCTCCCTACTGACCCATTCCCCAGGGGTGCAGGTCAAATTAATCTTAGACCACAGTCCTTCATGGGGCATGACTGGCTTTAATGTCTTCTCCGTGGGTGAAGGATTCTCAGTTCCCCCAGAAAGTGGGATGAGGCTGAAAAGGAATCATAAAGAAATTAGTGGGAGAGTGAAGGGGAGAGATTTAATTGATTTCCTTGGGAAGAGCAATGTCAGCAGAAGCTCACAGAGGAACCAAGATCCAACATAGCTCCAGACAAAACAGTTCTTGTAACATCTGCCTTCCGTCTGGTGCCAGCATTATGTGACTGTGATGTGCCAATCAGGTTGCTTTGAGAGTTCCATAGGCAATTCCTGCCAGCGCTGGGCTCAGCACATGGGCCAGAGGCCAGACCACTGGGGTTCAATCCTGGGACTAGTTAGGCTCTCTGAGAGGGCAGGGATCCCTGGAGCTCCGAGCAGAAATGTAGAAGCCTGGAGGCTGGTGCCGTGTCCCAGAGGGGGATGGGGAAGATGGTAGGGAGTAGTCAAGGCAGACTTGTTGACCAGGGGAGCTGAGGGAAGGGAGAGTTTCCAAAGGACTCCCTGAAGGTCCTCTGACACCCCAAGATCCTGGCAAGGTAAAAACAATGGCAGCAGGCAGCAACATCTACCAGCATCTGGAAGCAAACATGCAGTCACCAAAGGCTGACAAGAGCAAAGAAAGCTTGCAGGTTCTGATACACTGGGATCTTGGGCAGGCTCCTGGATGGAAATTCAGACACAATGGATCAAGACCTGTGTCGAGAACTGCAACTAAGTAGAATAATAGCTAGTTTAGTTGGAGGTAAACTAAGTGTTGGCATTGCAGTGGGCTCTTCATAATTATTCATTCAATAGTCTATATCCCCAGAGTTTGTTCATCTCATAACAAATTTGTACCTTTTGACCAACATCTCTCTACACCCAATACCCACCCTCCTCCAACCCCTAGAAACCAGTATTCTACTCTTCACTTCTATGTTTTTGACTTGTTGTTGTTGTTGTTGTTGTTGTTATGGGAGATTGAACCCAGGGGTGCTTAACCACTGAGCCACATCCCCAGCCCTTTTTATTTTTTATTTTGAGACAGAGTCTCACTAAGTTCAGGGCCTTGCTAAGTTGCTGAGACTGGCTTTGAACTCGTGTTCTCCTGTGTCACCTTCCTGAGCTGCTGGGGTTGCCAGGCATGCCCCACCATGCCC
The DNA here is from genome assembly GCA_020662805.1 of Glaucomys volans. Lineage (NCBI taxonomy): Eukaryota > Metazoa > Chordata > Mammalia > Rodentia > Sciuridae > Glaucomys > Glaucomys volans. Next base: position 58,034 of record JAJEJO010001706.1, read on the forward strand.
ACCTGTATTTGACTCTTTAAAGATTCCACATATAGTGAAATCATGCAGTATTTGTCTTTCTGTATCTGGTTTATTTCACTTGGCACAATCTTTTCCAGATTCATCCAATGTTGTTGCAAATGGCAGGATTTCCTTTTTAATGACTGAATAGTATTTCATTCTGTGTATGTGTATATACATATATGCACAAATATATGATATATACACATATTTGTGATATGTGTATATACGATTATAAATATGTACCTATATGTATATATCTCTCTCACATATTCTTTATTTGTTCAGTCTTCAGTGGGTATTTAGGTTCAAGAAACTGACCCTTGAAGGGCTTAAACAACTTATCTAAGTTACAAGGTCACATAGCTAGATGGGTGAACTGGGACTTGAACCCACACTTGTAACTCTACAGACTGTGGGCTTAACTGCTATACTGCACAGTAGCAGCTTGGTCAAGGGAGCAGGGGCAGGGTGCAGGGAAAATGACAGTGACCACCAACTGGTGCTGGGTCCAGTCCTACAGCAGATACTTTCACATATGTTACATCATTTAACTCACGCAATATCCTTGTCCCCATTTTTTACTTCAGATGAGAGATCTGAAGCATATGGAGACAAAGTGGCTTGCTGAAAAATCACACAGGAATGAGGCAATAACCAAATTAATGGGACTGGTGCACATGTCAGAGCAAAACAGCAGCAAGACTACCCTGAGGCTCACGTGCCAAGGGGGAGGAAGAAACCTAAGAACCAAGGATGCGATTCTTACTGTACATTCAGGCCTCCTTAGTGCAAAACCTGAGTTAATAAAGGTCCTCCCAGACAGGGTGCAGGGATTGGTTTTCACTGAAAAAAACCAACAATGCATTTATTCTTCATAATGAATGAATCATGGGTTTAGTCTCTACACTGAGTTTGTATTATTAAAGCAACTACCATGTCTCTGTGCAGAGGCAGCTAAATCAGCTAAATGGAGCAAGTGAAACCAAGTTTAACTTTAGCATATGTGTCATTTCTTTTGAGTTGTTTAAACTTGGGTACAATTACTCATCATGAACCAAGAGAATTAGGCAGGTTATTTCATGCCCTTTTAAAAAGGTTACAAAATTCCAATTTTTAAAATATTTGCTGTATGTATAGATAGATGTGTGAATGGCCAAAATTTGACTTAGATACTATTCAGTAAGGAATAATCAATGAATGTTTTTGGAGTGCCAAATCTGAGTCCCTTGTTACATTAGCTCTGAGGCTGGAAGGTCACCTAGTGAGAACATTTGACTAGTGCTTCTTTAACTACCTGGGATTCAAATAATTTTGAATCCATCATTGACCCATAAATTATAATATTCAATATAACTGGGTTATGAGAAAAATGATCCCATAGTTGGATGTCATGCCAATATCAAATTGCTAAAAAAGGTTTATAAACACAGAATTTTCATTCTTTTCTCATTGCAGAAAGGATTGTGGACTGGCACACTTCAGTAGACCATAGTTCCAGCAGCCCTTACTTAAACAAGGGAGGGTCACTCCAAACTCATCTCAACAACTGAAAGACGACCTTCCATTGCTCTTTCTTTCTACTTAAACTTTTGGCTTATCGTATTAGTCAACATTTCCAGTACCAGATAAATGATCTAAAGAACTGGATTCAAGGTCAACCACACTTATTTCAATTTAGAAGTCAGGGAGAAATTTTTCCTTCAAAGACCAACCTAAAGTAGGCACATGAAGAGTGAAAAGAGAAGATAAAAAATATAAGCCATAGCTGGGTGGGGGTGGAATGTGGCCAAGGCTATACTTAAAAGAAAGGATCACAATGGATCAAAATCACTTTCAGAGAAAAACTGATTCTTGCAAGATAGCCACAAACATAGTGTTTGACTTGTAGAATTCACTTAGATACAGACAGGATATCCATTTTTATAGAATTGTTCTTCCTGGCACTGTTCTTGATGACTTGGCAGAAAGCATATTCACAAGAACATTCTTTTTTAAACTTGGAATGGAGTTTAATGGAACATTTTGGCAAGAGCAAAAAACAGGGCATGAGACTCAAAAGATCAAATTTTACTTTTCCCTAGATACCCAGGAGCAAAAGTCGGAAAAGAAGAAAAGACAATAATAATGAGAGATAAACTTAATTATGTTTTTAAAGATAACGTGGAAAAAGTTCTAAATGCAAAAGTCAAATTCTAAAATCTCAATATCCTCGACATGTCTAGAAGCAAAATCTTTCTCGCCCAAATCAGAAGTAACCTAGCTTCCACTTCTGATGCTTTATAACTCAAGATATTTAAAAATGGGTACTACAAATGTTAGGGAACACATTAATTCACAGTGGTGGTTAGGAAGCTGAGACAAGATTTTGAGGGTTCTGGTTGTCTACTGTTGCCCCAAAACCAGTGGCTTTAAAAATCATCTATTCATCTTCACTGAATTCAGCAATCTGGGCTGAGATCAGCTGGGCAGTTCTGCGGGTCTTTCCTAAGGTCTCTCATACAGGTACTGCCCTCTAAAGAATTCAGTGGAACTGTGACGTTCAGGAAATCTGTATTTCACATATTTTATGTATCTCACACTCTCCAGTCCTCTTTCTGCCTACCTTCTTTTTCTGGCAGTATTGGACTTTCTTAACATCTTAGAATCTGAGTTCCAGAAGAGAGATAGCTGACTAAGCTCTGTATGCATCATGCTTGCTAATGTCCCACTTATCCATATATGTATTTGTTCTAGTTCGTTATACATGACAGTAGAATGCATTTTGACACATTATTCATAAATGGAGTATAGTTTCTCATTCTTCTGAGTGTACATGATGTAGAGTTACATAGGTCATGTAATCATATATGCACATAGGGTAATAATGTCCACTTCATTCTGCTATCATTCCTACCCCATACCCCCTCATCTCCCTTCACTCCCCTCTACCTAATTCCAAGTAACTCTATTCTTCCCTAGTCCCCCCTTAATGTGAATCAGCATCCACATATCAGAGAAAACATTCAGCCTTTGGTTCTTTGGGATTGGTTTATTTCTTTTCTTTTTTTGCGGGGTGGGGGGCGGGTACCAGGAATTGAACTCAAGGGCACTCGACCACTGAGCCACATCCCCAGCCCTATTTTGTATTTTATTTAGAGATAGGGTCTCACTGAGTTACTTAGTCTCTCGCTTTTACTGAAGCTGGTTTTGAACTAACTGGAGTGAGATGAAATTTCAGTGTAGTTTTAATTTGCATTTCTCTAATTGCTAGAGATGTTTAACAATTTTTTGTATATTTGTTGACCAATCATATTTCTTCTGTGAAGTATCTGTTTAATTCCTTTGCCCATTTATTGATTGGATTCATTTTTTTGTTTTTTGGGGTTTTTTTTGTTAAGTTTTTTGAGTTCTTCATATATCCTGGAGATTAATGCTCTATCTGAGATGCGGATATTCTGTAGGCTCTCTCTTCATGTTCTTGATTGTTTCCTTTGCAGTAAAGAAGCTTTTTAGTGTGATACCATCCCATTTATTGATTCTTGATTTTACTTCTTTTGATTTAGGAGTCTTGTTGAGGAATTTGGTTCCTAAGCTGACATGATGGAAAGCTGGACCAACATTTTCTTCTAGTAGGCTCAGGGTCTCTGGAATAATGTCATGGCGACGTTTTGATTTGGCACCTACTGCTGCTCTTTCATTCATATGTAAGACGGGTTGTAAGGGAGAGAGAATGGTCATGGAGAGAGGAGCAGGGAAGCTATGGCAACAATTTTGACCTGGTTGAAGGTGAATTCAAGCTCATGCTAGTCAACATTGTTTAAACATAAGGCATTATGGAAAGAGTCAATGGGAAATCCATGTTTCTGTTCTGGTAAGTAAAAGGGTAAAGTGAACTGACGACTGTTAAGCACTTATGAGTTAGGTGCTATGCTAAACACTTTGACAAAACTTTCCTCTGGGATACCTGAAAAATTGGTGGTATTGCTGATAGAAATGGATTGACTCAGAGGGGAGCATGATCAGGAGAATTCCATTGCATATATTTTAACATGTGTTATATTCTGAGTTAAGATCTAAGTGCATTTTTGTTTAGGAGGTGAGAAAAGAAAATTAGAGATGTATGGACTGTGAGTTTTAAAAAACAATACTTCCTCTAATTACTTTATCTGACTGATAAACAGTTTTAAGAGCCATCTTTTATTGAAGGATAGTTTCAAGGCAATAGACAAATGTTGATTTATTTGTTCCATGTGAATAGCGGTAGCTGTAAGAACTTTGTTGTTCAAAGTCAATAGGAAAATACTTTAAAGAATGTGAAGCATAGAAGAGCACAAATAGCAGGCAACATCTCCACCAAACAAGTATTTAATATTATCAGTTTAGCTAAACTCAGGAAAACCCAGTGCAACATTTCAACATAATTTAAAAATAAAATGTTAAAGCTACTTAGGTTTTGAGATGAAAGAACTGAAGGTTTTCAAAGAATTATGACCCATGCAACAACTTAATTTCAGGGCTTCGATTAGCTTTCTTATTTATTACTGAATACTCCATTAGGAGGGCCTTCTTTCTGTTTCCATATATGCAAAAATATTATAACAAAAATCATTCAATCCGAGGTATTATCTAAGGTACACTAACTATTTTAACAGATGATTTCCCAAGTATTGGTAGTTTAATTCAATGTAAGTCTATTTCTCATTTACTTAGCAGTCTAATACAGGCATGTGTGGCATGGGGGGCAAACAACCATATGGTGATTCAGAGATACAGGCTCTTTCATCGTATGGATCTGCCATCTCCATCTCCTAGGGCCTCAGAATTCTTTGCTTCCAGGTAGGAAGAGATAAAGTATGAAGTAATCCAAGAGGTTTTTAATGAACTGTTTCTGATCACCTTTCATTGGCTCAAAAATCAGTCATTTGTTCCCTGTTAGATACAAGGAGAGCTGAGAAATTTAGTCTCTGGGTGGGCAACCACTTCTCAGGAATAACTCCAAACTGTGGAACTGCACACTGCACCAGTCCTTGGCAGGTATTTCATTGACTCTGTCCCACTCCCACCTCCCCTCATCTCTTTAGGGCCATGTGTCATGGAGTAGTATTTTCTACTTATGCCTGCTACAACCGTGTCCTGGCTATCTAACCAGGCACTCTCAGAATCCTCTTTGAAACTGACTTTTAGAAAAAACACACAGGGTGAGATAAAAAAAGAAATGGTAAGTTCCACAAACATAGGTACTTTACAAATCTAGAGTGAAAAAGCACAGAAATGAGCAACTGGATCTACATGCCTTCTTAAGAAGTGTTGATATAAGCACCCCCATTTGTTCTGTGAACTTCTCAACATTAAGAGATTATTAGACCATTAAGTGATGAGAAATTTCAGTGATGATTATATCACTAAGATACAAAGTTGTCTCTTAGCCCTAAGTTCTAGGACCCAAGTGAAATTAATTAAATCAAAATTTTGACAAACATTTACCAACCTGCTCCTCTGTGTAAGGTACTTTATGGTGATCTTACAGGATATGGAGAATAAAAACCCCTTGTATCAGCCCCTGTCCTCGGAGTCTATAGCATTTATTCTTAAATGGTCTGTGTCTATTTTTTGTTACTGTGACAAAATACCTGAGATAATCAACTTTAAAAAAGGAAAAGTTTCAGAGGTTTCAGTACGTGGTCTCTTAGTCCTGTTGCTTTGGGTGTATGGCAGTGAAATAAGTCATGGGGGGGACATATGGCAGGAGAAGACCTGTTCACCTCATGGTGGAGTGGAAGCAGAGGGAGACAGGAAGAGCTTGGGATCTACACATTCCCTTCAAGGGCATACCTCCAATGACCTAACTTCCTTCTAGTAGACCTCACCTCCTAGAGGTTCCACCTCCTTCCAATAGCACCATAAACTGGAAACTAAGCTTTTAACACATGGCTGTTTGGAGGACACTCTAATCCAAACTAAAGAAACATTCTTTATTGGGCCTGCTTGGCAGATTCTTACTAAAATGCATGCCTCTGGAGTGACGTGTTTTGGATCTAGAAACAAACTACAGTGTGACTGAACATTAAATGGTGATGTATTTTTACTCTGCTTAGTGCTAGGTAGTGCTACCTAATGGGATTCAAATCCTTAAATGTGAGGTGACCCAAAAGGAGAAAAGTGACAACAATGCAATGACACATCTTACCGGCTGCTTTCTAATTTTTATTTAAAATCTCTGCCAGAGCAAGATAGTTGTATTACGTACCAACTTATTTTTACTCATCCATAAAATGAGAATAATGGCTTCCACCCACCTAGCAGGGTAGCTCTGGGCTGATAGGAAAGAAAAGGTGCTATTACCTAAGTGTAGGCTTTCTTTTATCCTGGAATGACTGCTTGTAGTAACACACACCTAGGGCAGGAAGAAAGAATGCCCCTTAAAAACAATTGTATAAAATCACCTACTTGCCCAACTGCAGGTTCCATACAAAGGCCAAACTGGAGTGTGTACAGCAAGAGCTGGAAAGAAATTCATGCAATTGGAATGTGAATTCTTAGGGTCTTTGGCAGAGCCATCTACCAGGGAGTGCCCTAATGGGAGGTACCATTGTTAAGGTTCCAACCAAAGCTGAAATCTGCATGCAGTGAGCCAAAACGCTGGGTACAATCAGGCTGAGAATTCCACTCTGATTTGGTTAACATTGAGGATTCTGAGCTCAGAAGATGAACCACACAAAGACCGTGTGTCAACTCAGTCTCACAACTTCATAAAGAGACCTTAGACCTGAGGCAGAGAAAGGGAAGGAAGAGGAGGGAGGTATACATAATCATAGGCAGGCACATGGCTGGATTCTGGAGATTATTTCATGGTAATAAGGACTTGAGTAAGTCCCTTAACTTCGACTTCCTTATCTGTAAACAAAAACGAGTGATTTTAGATTTGTGTTTCCCAGGAATTCTAGAGGAAATTTGGAGTATGACAATGCTGGCTAATAGGGAAGTACCCTTTCTTCAGTTTGAGCTGGAATGATTTCAGCTCAACATGGTCATGCTAATTACTTCATGCCAATCAAAAGTCTACATTTGCAATTATGTAGATCTTTAATAACATGGAAAAATATTTGTTAAGAAATACTTTTGGGGCTGGGGATATAGCTCAATGGTAGAGCATGCATGAGGTCCTGAGTTCAATGCCTAGTGTGTACACGCACACACACATACATATGAAGAAGAAGGAGGAGGAGGAGGAAGAGGAGGAGGAGGAGAAGAAGAAGAAGAAGGAGAAGAAGAAAGGGGAGGAGGAGGGGGGAGGAGGAAGAGGATATAAAGAAATATAGTTGGTGAAATTTTTTCAAAGCAGAAGGTCATAGGAAAAGAGTAATACATTTTTTTGAATGATAGAATGGAGGGGTTCAGAAAGATGCTTTCCTTTCTATGGGAGTTGCCATGAAGCCAACCAACTGGACAGCAGAATTTACTCATTGTCTAGTTCCCTCTGGTTTTCATTGTCTGCCCTTTGGAGACCACAGGTGGGTGATATTATAAATAAAAATGCCTTTCATTTTCCTGTTTTGTTTGTGTTCTTTTCATTGCTGTTTGTGATCCACACATGCCCTTGGCCTAGAATGATGTCATTGCTTTCTCTGTGAAATGATGAATGAGGAAAACTTCTGCAACCTGCTCATTAAGTGAAACCAAGCCAATAGCAAGTAACTGCAGTTTAACAATACAATTTAAAGAAGATTAGCAACAATAAACAGGACCCAGGGTTTCTGATCCCAGTTCATATTCCTAGAGAATGTGGGAAAGACTATCATATTGGGGAGGAGATGCGAAAAGGAGAAACGTATGCTTTGACATAGAGGAGCATCGGCTATTAGTATACTGTTAGGCAAATCACTGTATTCAAGGGACATCATTGAGTCTGATTATTCCCTTGCAAGACACTGTGAGTTTGTCACCCTTGCGTGTCTAGGTTCTTGACTCTAGGGAAATTCTTTTCAACAATAGCATGGCAAGTTGCATTTCCATCTTGAGAGCTGAAGGACATAGCTAAGCATGAATCACTTCTGAAGTATTGGGATTCCAGCCAAACCCCAAATTCACTGGTGTTGGTGTGGGTTTGTTTACACCCAACTAGGCATGTCCTTCCCACCCACCCCTACTAGGGCTGAGTAAACCAGTAGCTCCTCTGTTTTCAGGATCATCTGTAGTCTTCACACCACAGATGGGCCTCACTCAGCCATCACTTTCCTTCTGTTCTCTCAGAGTCCTCCTTGGAACACAAATTGGGAATCAGGAATCCTGGGTCTATCAGGGAGCACCTGTGGTCCCAGCTACTTGGAAAACTAGGGCAGGAGAATCCCTTGAGTCCGAGAGTTTGAGACCTGCCTGGGTAACTTAGGAAGACTCCATATCTCCAAGGCAAAAAAAGAAAGAAAGTCCTGGGTCCACCATCCCCATTTTTCTTAACACATGGGTAAACTACTTAATTCCTTTAAGCATTGTCTCTCCACGTTAGAGCCTAACAGCCCCATCTTGTCTTAAGAACACAAGTGTGTCTTATATTTACTGCTTTGCTTCTTGGAAGTACCTGCACATCCATTCCTTCATTTAAATTTCAAAATAGCCTTTCTGTGCCCAACTCTGAACCCCCAATCCAAATCTCATTTTCATTATTCATATTTTGTCTCTGGTATCCAGGCCTGTGGAAGTAGGGTCTGCCTGGATGTTTGTTTTGCATACATAATCTTCTGAGAGATAATTTTACTAACAAATATTCACTTTAGATATGTAGCTTTTATTTGATTATCTTTGAAGCTGGGCAAACACGCTTCTACTTGGACATCACAAAGTTATTTTTAAACAGCAGTGACAAAATGAGGTTAATGATATTACATATCCTCTGACCAGGAAATGTAAAAAAAAAAAAAAAACCAAACACACACACACACACACACACACACATAAAAAGCAATAGTGTCATGGTACAATACAGTCAATTTCTATGCCATGGTGTTAGATGCTGTCTTGTAGAGTAAAATATGAAATGCTGAAAGGACAAAGTCTTGATTTAAATCCTCAGATGGGCAGCTCTGCTGCTGTGGTTTCTGATTCTTTCAGAATATCTCTGCACAATGACTTGGCTGTGGGAAAGAGTTACCGGCCTGAATAAAGAACAGTATCTTTAATTTAGCCTTTGCTTTCACTTTTGCCTATTAAAAAATTAATTTTGGAATCTTAGCTATTTGTTGAATGTTTCCCTTCAAATAATCTTGTATCTAGAAGGACTTTAAAAAAATACCTAAAATCTTTCTCATCAACTTACAACAGAGTAGGATTGTTAAAGGCAGTGCTGGGCATTCATTCAATTGATTTACTAGAATATTTTAAAAGTTTTTATTGGGACAAAAACAACATAGGTTCATTATTAGAAAAATTTACAAATATAAACAAGCAAAAAAACCCCATCCCTTTTCCCCATCCAGCCATCCTCTCTTGTACAACCTATTGAATAGCTTTCATATATCTTTGGTTCTGCCACACACACACATCCATATATACTTTTTGTATTTAATATACAAGTTCTGCAAAAATTTTAGTGACAGCTTTATTAATATATAACTATGTACCATAAATTCACAAAGTACATGATTTAGTGGTTTTTAGTAAATTCACAGAGTTATACAACCATCACCACTAATTTCACATTTCTATCACTCCAGCAAGAAATTCAAGATCCATTAGCAATCACTCCCTGTACAACACATGGCTGTTTGTGTCTAGCTTTTCCCAACTAATATAAGTTCAAAGACTCACCTATATTGTAGCATGTATCAGATCGCTATTCCCTTTTTAATGGGTGACCTATATTCCATTGTATGGATATACCACATTTTGTTTATTCATTCATCACTTGGTGAACATTGGTTACTTTCACTCTTTGGCTGTTATGACTAATGTTGCTGTGAACATCTGTGAGCAAGTTTTCATGTAGATATATGTTCTTAGTTCTCTGGGATATACACTTAGGATTGGAATATCAGGGTCACATGGTAATGTTTTGTTTAACTTTGTTAGGAACTGCCAACGTGTTTTCCAAAGTGTATGTACCATTTTGTATTCCTACCAGCAATATATGGGAGTTCCAATTTTTCCTTATTTTCACCAAATACTTGCTTTTAGCCTTACCTGTCTTTTTAAGTAGTCATACTAGCTGGTAGAAATGGCATCTCCTTATGTGTGTGTGTGTGTGTGTGTGTGTGTGGTGCTGGGTATTGAACCCAGGGCCTTGTGTATGCAAGGTAAGCACTTTACCAACTGAGCTATATCCCCTGCCTTCCTTGTGGTTTTGATTTGCATTTCCTGATGACTAACAACAGTGAAAAATACTTATTGACCATTTTTACATCTTTTTTGAAGAAATGCCTGTACAGATATTTTACCCATCATTTTTTTAATGGTTGAGTTCCAAACATCCTTTATTTTAGATATGAATCTTTCCTCAATACATGATTTGTAAATATTTCATCTAAGTTTTTAGGTTTTCTTTCACTTTTGTGAGGGTACCTTTGAGGCACAAAAGTTTTAAAATTTGATGAGGTTTATTTGTTTTTTCTTTTCTTGTGTGTGCTTCTGATATATCTAAGAAATCATTGCCAATCCAGAGCCATGTTTTCCTTTAAGAGTTTTACAGTTTCAGCTCTTACATCTAGGTAGTTTATTCATTTAATTTTTCTAGCCAGGTGTGGTGGCATACACCTGTAGTCTCAGCACTTGGGAGGCTGAGGCAGGAGGATGGAGAGTTAAAGCCAGCCTCAGCAACTTAGCAAGGCCCTAAGCATTCAGTGAGACCATGTCTCTAAATAAAATACAAAATAGGGCTGGGGATGTGGCTCAGTGGTTGGGTGCCCCTGGGTTAAATCCCCAGTACCCCACCACCACCAAAAAGAATTTTCTATATGGTTTGAAGTAAGGGTCCAACTTTTGCATGTAAGTGTCCAGTTGTGTTAGAACCACTTACTAAAAAGATTCTGTCCTTATTGAATGATCTTTGCACCCTGTTGAAAACCAAGTTATCATAAAGACAAGGGTTTATTTCTGGACTCTCAATTCTACTCTTTTGTTTTATATGTTTATCCTTAATCCAGTAGTACACTGTCTTGATTATTGTCCCTTTGTGTTAAGTTTTGAAATCAAAAGTGTAAGTTCTCTTTTTCCCACACAAGATTGTTTTGACCATTTCAAGTTCCTTGCGTTTCCACATGAATTTCAGGATCTGCTTGTCAACTTCTGGAAAAAGAAAAGCAAAGCTGGGATTTTGGTAGAGATTATGCTGAATCTGTAGATTGCTTTGGGGAATATTGCCATTTTAACAATATTATTTTCCAATCCATGAACATGGGATGTCCTTCCATTTATGGATAGTTCCTCAACTTACAATACTTATAATTTTTCAACTTATTGATGGTATAAAGCTAAATTCAGCAGAAACTGTACTTCAAATCTTATATATGTGTGTGTCTCTCTGTGTGTGTGTGTATAGATATATATGCTTTCATAAGATAATTTTAATGGTCTTATAATATATCACTATGTGGATATATCATCATTTACCAATTCCTTATTATTAAATATTTAGGTTCTTTCAAACAAATTATAAACAACTCTGACAAATCCCTGCCATTGAATCTTTGAAATAGTCCCAATTATTTCTTGGGTATAAATCTCTACAAGTGAAAATGTTAGGACAAAATATATGCCTATCGGAGTTATTTGCTAAGTACAGAAAAAAATTGTCTTTCTGAAAGCTGGTAGGGTTTTCACTTTTATGAAGAGTGTGATATTTTATTCCATGGATTCTCTTCAACCATCAGTTTTTTAAAATCTTTACCAGTTTGATAGCTAAAGGGTGAGTCTAATTGGTGCTTTGCTTTGCATTTCTATTCCCAGGAAGGTTAAACTTTTAAAAATAAATGTTTATTAGTTTTTAAAATTCCTTTGTTTGTGAATTGCCTTTAGGTCTCTTAGACCTGAGTGGTCAGCTTCTCTGTACTTGTTTTGTGTATGCAGTAAAGCCATTAACCCTATTTCATTTATGGGATACATTTTTTTCTCTTTTGTTTTTCATTTTTGTTTAGTTTGCTTTTCGATGTACAAACTTTTATTTAATCTTTTATGTAGGTAACTTATTGGTCTTTATGGCTTTTTCTTTTGGTGTTTTACTCACAAATTCCTTTCTCTCCTTATTTTTGGAGAACACATGGAAGATTAAATTGACATATTTTGTCTTATAACATACCGCAGGTTTTAATAAATATACCAGTCACATCTCTGTCCTTTATCTTAGTCCCTTTGGGCTGCAGTAACAAAATATCCTAAACATGATAGTCCATAGACAACAGAAATTTATTTCCCATGGTTCTGGAGGCTGATCAGTTCAAGATCAAGGTGCCAGCAGATATCCTGTCTGGTGTGGGTTCAATTCCTGGTTCACAGCAGTTTCTTCCCTGTGTCCTCAGGTGGTAGAAGCTGCCAACCAGCATCAACTCCAGTCACTTTTGTAAAGTCACTAATCCCATTCACCAGAACCACCTTCATGGCCTAATCACCTTCCAAAGTACTCACCTCCTAAAACTAACACCTTTGGAATTAGGATATGGGGGACAGGGGAGCATTCAGACCATAAAACCTTGTAAGAGTACCATCTTATCCCCATTTCTGTATCCTTACAGAGCAGCCCTTTCTCAGCATCCCTCTTTTTTCCTTCTCTGTTTTCAAACTCCAGGCTTAACTTCCTCTGGACAAGTCCCCTGATCATCCTGGCCCACAGCAATGACACCTCCTCTAATTGCTTAGACGGCCTATGTGGATTTAGTTTCAGTAAAGTGAACTGCATCCCGACCAAGCCTCAGCTCTGGGGAAGCACCCTTTGTCCTGAGGAGAGCCTAACAGCTCCAGTAACTCACTCAACATCTCAAAAATTGAGCTGTTTGGGCATCTAAAGGATTTCCTTGACGGTACCTTTCCAGCTCGGCTAACCGCAACTTGTACTATTGGCTGTCTTTTAAATGTGTACATTCCACCACTCCTCATTCGGTGAGGTCTTTAATCCCCGCTAATATGTGACTGTAGTGCCAGGAATTGGAGGTGCACAATGTTGAAGAATGGACGGATCAATACTTGTCTAGGAACGACGGCTTTGATGAAAGTTCTGCAGGTGGTGGCGGCTGCCTGCAAGTCTCTTAGGTCCGGAGCCGGATTTACTGGCTTTGGTCTGAGATCGTGAGTATCTGGAGAGAGGTCTGATTTCTGCCCTGGCGGTGGGAAGGTCGGGCCGTTTAGGGGCCCCAGCTTGGGCTGCCTGGTTACTAGCCCAGGAACGCCTCTCCCCTTCTCCGCCTGCGAAGTTTGCCGCGCGCCGGGCGTCCACAGAGACTACGCCTGCTGGCCCCAGGCCGGGCGCTGTCGGTTCCTAATCAGGCGGGTGCCGGCCCTGGTTGGTGCAGCTTCCAGAGCTGAAAACCCACCCCCACGCCGGAGCTCCGCGCGTGGAACTAGGGGTGCGGCTCCGGCGCCGCCCACACCCAGGGCTGTTCTGGCTCCTCGCGCTGCAGGCTCCAAGAGATACGCACCGAGAGTGGCGGCCACCAGAACCGCTGTGCCACCGAGGCCCTCGGCCGGTGGCCCAGGCAGGAAGACCCCGAGCTGGGGGATGGCGGCGACCGCGCGGGCTCGGGACTGGGCATCGCTGCCAGTTCTGCGGTCACCACCGCCGCTGCTTGTGCTGCTGCTGGTGCTTCGGGTGCCGCCAGCCCGGAGCGCGGCAGCTCGGGACCCCGTGGCGGGGCTCAGCCTGCACCCGCCCTACTTCAACCTGGCCGAGGCGGCGAAGATTTGGGCCACCGCTACCTGCGGGGAACGGGGCCCCGACGGAGGGCAGCCCCGGCCAGAGCTCTACTGCAAGTTGGTTGGGGGTCCCAACGCCCCGGGCAGAGGCCACACCATCCAGGTATGGTCCGGCAGAGACCGAGGGCGGGGTGTGGGGCGCCAACTCCCTCCCCGCGCGGGCAAGCCACCAGGACCAAAGGATTGGGTCCTTTCCCCATGCGCGTTAGTGACCCCATGCGACAGGGAAGTGTGCCTCAGTCCCTCACATGCTGGGGACCCCTGAAGGTGGGCACGGTGCTCCAGGAGTGAGCCTGTGGGAGCACAGTCCTGGCAGCACGCCGCCCCAGGCGGGGATGGGTGAAGCGCGGGTGAGTGAAGGCTGTGGTCAGGTTTCAGCATGTACAGGAGAAAGTCCGAAGCTGCGCTGTAGGGATGCAGCAACTGTCCATCATCCAGGTGGCACCCGGCCAGAAAACGAAAGCCCCAGGCATCAAGGGTGTGCCTCTTACCAGGCCCTTCATGTCCCTGACTTTATTACCAGAAGTTGGTAGGAGTTACCTTCTGTAGTAGAGTTTAAGAGAGAACTTTTAGATTAAATCAATAGTATCACTCTGATATCACCGAAAAGATTCACTTTACCTCGCTGCCTGAAGTGCCACCATTCAGTCATTGGAACCAAGGAGACCTTCAGTGATCGGGCTTCTCCCGCGAGCACCTGGATGAAAAGATAGTGCAGCTGGTGCTTAGTGAGCATCTCGTGGTGTGCCAGGCTCTTAGGCAGGAGCCCCCAACACTGGGAAGCGGCTCAGAGGAGGAGGTTAAGAAAAGTGCTCCTTCCTAGGGCAGGGCTGCAGCATTGGAATCCAGTCCTGGCTCCAAATCCTCAATGCCAAGCGGTGATCTGCCTCCCTGTTCTGGGAAGGACTGCTGAGGAAGAGGAGTTACCAGAAGAGGGAGTAATTTTGGAGTTTGGGCTCCAAAATAGCAGTTATAGTTGGGTGTCTAGTTTAGCGTGTTAGAGATTCTTTTGCCGGTGCATATTCATAAATGACAAGTAGTTGAACTTGCAGTGTTATTATTTTTTTTGCGGTACTGGGGATTGAACCCAGGGCCTCGTGCTTGCGTTGCAAGCACTCTACCAACTGAGCTATTTCCCTAGTCCTAGTATATTATTTTTGACAAGTTTAGGTTAGCACTTATGATTCAACAATTCAGTTGATATTATATTAATGCTAGATTTTAATGGTTTCATAACTGAGGAGATACCCTAAAATATGTAGATTTAAATGGAAGAACTGCATTGACAACTGTATTCCAGAGCAGCTACGTAATTTATGGAGTCCAGTGTAAATGGAAATGTGGAGCCCTAGTTTAAAAATTATTTAAAAATTCAAGATGGTGACAGCAGAACATTAAACTAATCAGGGACCCAATAAATATGGACCCTGTGTGACTGCACAGATCTCCAGCTGTCTCTGATCACTAAATCATGCTACTCATTGTCCTTCCCCATCCTTCAATTATTTTGAATTGAATTCTATTTTTGAAGTCTATTCTATTCTATTTTTTTAAGTCAAAACTTGGCTAGTAATTATTTTCCAGATTGTGTTCAGTATTTTCTACAAGTGAAAGTGCTATGTTTTAAGGTTTTAAACAATAAATTAAAAACTCATTGCAAATTTTCTTTTGGAAAGTATTAAAATATACTCGGGAAGTTTGTTTTTGTGTTTTCAAAAATATAAATATGAGTATTTTTAGACTTATGCAGTTCTATCTTTTCAACAACAAAAGATGAAAACATTTTTTTTTTTTTAGATGAAAACATTTCTAAACATCTATTTTTCAAAATACCTTTTCCAAGGCATACATTTCCTTAAGCAGTGTCTACTTTTCTACATTTTGTTAAAACTACATCTTTACTTTGATGGAACAGAGTGAGGGTCTTCAGTATTCTGTAAATATCTATCAGGTAGTAAAGTGCTGGCAGCCATTTGTCCAGCAAAAGTCAGCAAATTCTGAAGTTTTGTGGGAAAAAACACACAACTCTGCCTTAAGGTTAAAGATCTCTTAAGTATTCTGCCCAGCGATAACTGGTAAGCTCATAGTAACTCCCCATTTCAAGACAGGTTTGTAACTTTTCTGCTATTTGGGGGAACAGAATTCACATGTCCACTTAACCAGGCACATGAAAGCTGTGATGTGTCATGGTCAGATGATAGCCAGGTGGCCTGCCTTTTTTCCCTCAGATGCTCAGGACCATTAGTAACTTATGACCAGCTGACCTGGGGATCAGGTAGAGGTCCCTAAGTTATTCTGTATATTACATATTAGTAAAAACTAATTAAAAAGTTTTTTTTCCATTTTCAAGTAAAATAAGGATGAACAACAGCTTTAGTATTTCCTTCTTGTAACTGTGCGCTAGATTGCCTGGCATCCCCAACCTTGGAAAAAATTGTCCTAATTATGGGTGAAGATAAGGAAGGCATCACAGAGATCTTCATCTGTCTCCACTTCCCCAGATTCGTCCAGGGAGACCACCCTCATTCTCCCCACTGATTGTTCATAGGTTAGCATTACTGTCCTGGAGGCCCAGGAAAATCACATTTGCCGTTCTAATTGGGTTTCTAGAGCAGGTCATTAAACATGGGCCCACGCTCCCAGATAGAGTAGGAGGTGGCTCTCTGAGGTCACCCAACAGACTGTGTCTCTAGGGCAGGATGTAGCCTGTAGGAAGAAAATGCTGTCTGGTGTTAGCCTCATTCTCCTCTGCAAATAAGGGTTGAACAAGAAAGAGCCCTACCGTGCTATGCTTTCTGCTTTCACAGTTGAGGGCTTGTCAAGGTGTACTCATTGCTGACATGAGAGAATCATGGTGGGGACAAGATGTGGAAGTTGAGTTCCAGAGGTAGGACTACTTGACACTCACTCTGGCTCAGAGTTGGCAAAAGCTAGTACAGATTTGCTTTTTGGAAAAACTGAGACGTGGAGGGAGACAGGTGGAGAAAAGAGATTATGATTAATAGTTGTATCTGAGTGATGCTTGACTTGAATCTGCTCACGAGCAGCTCAAGATGGAAAACAAAAGAGTTAACCAAAATAGTTCCATTTCTTTAAACTTTCTAAAAATAAATTTTGGGGGACAGCCAGCATTTAGAATTTCAGGTCAAAATGATTTTCCAGAAAATGTTAAAAAAACAAAAAATGAATATAGGTCATGTCTTAGAACAAAATCTGGTTTGAGAGCTCTGTGTTTTAGGGATTCTGTCTGTGTTCTTCATAGCTGTATCCCCAGTGTTTAGCAAGGGCCTGAAACAGTGCAGGTGTTTGGAAAATGTTGAATGAAAGGATGACAGAAATGAACATAAGTCAAAGACTATAAAGAAGTTAGTGGAAAATGTAAATGCGAAAAATATACCAATGAATTATATTCTGTTGAAAAGTAATTAAGAATGAAACATGTTACACTTTGTGCTTTAGTTTTGAATGTTAATTTACCTATGGAATGTAATACACAAGACATCTGGCAGAAGCGATGATAAAATGGAAATAGAAGACCACATTGACAATGTCACCTAGTGTTAGGTAGCTCTGCATAAACACTGTACTTATAAGGGATGAAATGCACACATTTACCAAGCACATGATCTTTATTTTGTACACTCACAGTTCAATCCTTCCTTTAAACATTTCTATATTACACTGTGATTTGTATATGGGGCTGTGTATTTGGACATTGATAGAGAAATGCACACCTCTGAGTTATGGCAGTGAGTGAGTGTGCTGGTTCACTGAGCCACGGAGCAGTTTCAGTTGTGTTTGTGTAATTTGCACTAAAGGCCATTAACAGGAAAGCCGGCTTCCCTAAGGCTCTGTTTATAGGGCTATTGTGAAAGAAAATCATTTGTTAACTCCAACAAGGAAGGGCCTTTTCCTTTTACTGTGTGAAAATCTTGAGCAAGGCTTGTACTATGTTCATTGACATATTTGTAACAACTATTAATGTTAGTTATTTAGGGATTTCACACGAATCACTACAGTCAGAAATTTAAGGGTGAATGACTTTTTTAAAAATGATTTTCCTAATATGTGTTTCCATATTTGTGTTCCATAGCTTTGGAAGCTTATATACAAAACATATAGAGAAGACAAACTTTTTTCCTCCACATTTTTAGATTGGTGCATTAGAGTCGTGCATAATGGTGGGGTTTGTTGTTACATATTAGTACATGAACACCATAACATATAATTTGGCTGGTATCACTCCCCTGCACTTCCTTCTGTCTTCCCTCCTCTCACTTCTTGGTCCCTTTTCTCTATTATGCTCATCTCCTTTTGCTGTTCAGATGATCACCCCTCACCATTCTTTTCCATTTTTCTCTCTAGTTTCTACATATGAGAGAAAACAAACAACCCTTGACATTCTGAGTTTGGCTTATTTCACTTAACATGATGGTCTCATGTTCCATACATTTCCCTGCAAATGATATAATTTATTTATGACTGAATAAAATTCCATTGTGTGTGTGTGTGTGTGTGTGTATATATATATATATATATATATATATATATATATATACAC
>JAJEJO010001706.1:76866-107814 GCA_020662805.1 Glaucomys volans
ACATATATATATATATATATATATATATATATATATATATATTCTCTTTATCCATTCATCCACTGATGAACACCTAGGTTGGTTCCATAATTTGACTATTATGAATTGTGCTACTTCAAATACACATGTATGGCTATAGTATATTGACTGTAATTCTTTAGGATAAATACCATGGGGCCAATAGAGTAGAGGAAAGGGATTGGGGGAGGGAGGATACTTGGGTCATATGGTGGTTCCACTCTTAGTCTTTTGAGGAACCTCCATACTGATTTCCATAGTGGTTGTACTAATTTACAATCTTACCAACAGTGTAAAAGTATATTTCCCCCATATTTTCTCCAGCATTTATTATTGTTTTTATTTTTTAAAATTTTTTTATTTGTTCTAATTAGTTATACATGCCAGTAGAATGCATTTATGCATTTTGATAAATCATACATAAATGGAGTGTAATTTCTCGTTTTTCTGATTGTACATGTTGTAGGATCACATTGGTCATGCAATAATATATGTACGAGAGGTAATAATGTCTGTTTCACTTTGCTATCATTCCTACCCCCATACCCCTTCCCCTCCCTTCACTCCTCTCTACCTAATCTAGAATAACTATTCTTCCCTAGTGAACCCCCTCCTTATTGTGAATTAGCATCCACATATCTGAGAAAACATTCGGCCTTTGGTTTTATGGGTTTGGCTTATTTCACTTATCATGATAATCTCCAACCCCAATTCTTGATGGCTGCCATCTGACTGGAGTGAGATAAAATGTCAGTGTAGTTTTGATTTGCATTTCCCTAATTGCTAGGGATGTTGAACATCTTTTTCATATATTTGTTGACTCTCTGTATTTCTTGGAGAAAACAAACTTAAGTATTTTTCCTTAAAGAGCCCAGTTCAAACACCAGCTAAGAAATAGGATCCCACACAGCAGACCGGCAGTAGTTTAAATTTGTTCCTCAGCAAATCACAGATTACTGGAGTATATAGTTCTTTAGAGTTGCTCATGAACGGTTGGAAACTACAAATATTCAATGCTTGAATTGGAAGAAATTTTTATACAACTATAATGCATGAATTAAAAATAAATACATAAATAACCAATAGAGTAGAGGAAAGGGATTGGGGGAGGGAGGATAGGGGAAAGGGGATAGTACTGGGGATTGAAATGGAGCAAACTATCTTATATGCATTTGTGAATATGCTAAAATCAACCCCACTATCATGTATAACTACAATGCACTAAAAATTAAAAAATTAGAAAAAAGGCAAATGCATTGAAGCAGCAAGTTTTTTTAAACTTTATGCTCTGATTTTACTTTATGCTCTGAATTACTGTTGTCATTGAGAATATCTTTTTCTATTCTTTTACTTTCAACCTATTTGTGTCTTAGGATCTAAAACAAGTCTCTTATAGGCTCATTAATATTTGGAGCATTAAAAAAAACTTCTGCCAATTTCTGACTTTTAATTGGCAATTTAAGAAAGTGATTATGCATAAAGGACTTCTGTCATTTGGCCATTTGTTTTCTGTATGTTTTATTTATTATTTTTTGTTTACTCTATTTTTCTATTATTGTCCTCTTTTGTGTTTGACCTTTCTTGTGTACTGTTTTAATTCTACCCTCATTTCCTTTCCTGAATATTTTTTATTATTTATTATAATAAATAATGTTAAATAAATGTATGTTATAAATGTTATAAATAACATAAATAAATGTTATTTCTTAGTGATTATTCTGAAGATTAAAATTGGCATCCTAAATTTATAATAAATGTTTGAATTGATACTAACTTCAATAGCATCCAAAATTTTATTCCTGTGCAGCTCTGTCACTATTCTTTATGGTATTGTTGCATGTTACACCTTTCTATGTTCTTGTTCATTGACATAACTTATGATTATCATCTTATGTATTTATCTTTTGAATTATTTAGGGAAAAAAAGAGAAAGCAAAAAAATGATGCTCTTTATTTCTTGTATGACTTTGAGATATTGTCTAGTGTCTTCATTTTGGCTGAAGAGTCTCCTTCTAGCATTTCTTGTAAGTCAGGTCTGCTAGCAATGAATTCCCCAAGTTTTTGTTTACCTGGGAATGTCTTGGTTTTGACCTCATATTTGAAGGATGATTTTACTGGGAATAGAGTTTGTTGGTTTTTTTGTTTGTTTGTTTTTTGTACCAGGGATTGAACACACAGGCACTTACACACTGAGCCACATCCCCAGCCTTTTTAATATTTTATTTAGAGACAGTGTCTTGCTAAATTACTTGGGGGGCAGGGTAATGTTCTTGATTGACAGCTTTTTTCTTTCCCTTCAATGCTTTAAATATGTCATCTTACTGCCTTCTGATCTCCATGGTCTCTGATGAGAAACATGTTGTTAATCTAGTTGAGGATTCCCAGTATGTGATGAATTGCTTCTCTTTTATGGCTTTCAACATTCACTCCTTTTGATAATTTGATTATAATGTGTCTTGGTGTGGATCTCTTTGACTTTAGCCTACTTGGTGTTTGTAGAGTGTCTTGGATAGATTTATATCAGTGTTTGGAGGTTTACAAATATTATTTTCAAATATTCTTTCTTCTCTTTCTTTTTCCTCTCCTTTTGAGACTCCCCTAATGTGTATATTGGTCAGCTTGATGATATTCCACAGATCCCTCAGGCTCTCTTTCTGTTGTTCAGGATGGATAATTTCAATTGCCTTATGTTCAATTCTCTGATGATAGGTTGTTGTAGGGTTTTGAATAGATTCCAGAGTTCTGTAAAGGTTGAGTCTGATAGTTTTCGCCAGCCTAATTATTGCTTCAGTGGAAGGACACTTCTTTGGTACTCCCTACTATATCATTTTCCATGAATTTCCCCACATCTGATTTTATTTACTAGTTTCTTAAATTCTTTCTTACCTTCTGGTACCACTAGATGCTTCAGGGTAATTTTAAATGTTCTCTTCCCTAGCCCTGGGATCAATTACTTCTTCAAGAAGTCCTGGTTTTGTTTATTGAGTATGGTGCTTGGAAATAAAAGTCTGGGTGCTTGATGTGCTCATTGTTACTGGTGCATCATTGCTTCCAGACCCTTTCAGTGGACAGAGCTGAGAGATACAAGGATATCTACTCACTCCTATGTATACACACATCTACATCAGAAACACAGTCAATTTTTGCCTATCGATCTTGTATCCTTGACTTTGCTATAGTTTTTCTGTGGAATTTTTTAGGATTTTCTTTATATATGATTATGTTTTACTTCTTCCTTTCCGATCTGTATGCTTTTTCATTTGTTTATTCATGAGCATGTATTAATAGGCTATTACATGTCAGGCAACATGCTAGATGCTGAGGATGCAGAACAGATCAAGACATAAACCTTTCTGTAGATGATTAGCCTTCTTAAGATCTAAAGCAGGAAGCTCCCATGAAGGAAAATGTAGCATTATCTCCTGTGTATTGTCAAACTACTTTTGCTTAGTGGTGAAGAACTCTGGCTCTGCAATCACTTAGATCTGAGTTTAAACTCTAATTCTATCAGCTCCCTCTTTCTGAGACTTCCCTACTGTATATGTTGGTCTGCTTGATGACATTGCACAGATCTCTCAGGCTCTCTATATTTATTCATTATTTTTGAATGTATAATCTTAGTTTCCCGTATATAAAACAGGATTAATATTAGTATCTATCTCATAAGTTTATTGAGAGGATAAAAAGTGCTTAGCACATTTCTTGGAAATAGTTAATGTGTATGAATGTTAATTCTTCTTGAGTAAGATTTCTAAAATTGTAAACTACAAAGATGATTTGTTACAATAGTCAAATAAAATCTTCGAGTAAAATTCTTTGAGTACAATACATTATATACTGAATAGATTTGACAGGCTAAATAAGTTACAAAGGCTTCTATAGCCTTCTGAATTATAGCAATGTCAATTATTTTGGTGCATATTAGTAACTGATTTAGGTATTATTTGCTTATGTAGGGATATATTTTTATTAGCTAAAGTAACATTTTGGGGAGAGGTTTCAATTTTTAATGTTAATTTAGGTGGCAATAATGTATTCTCCCAACTCATAAATTTGTTTCTAGTTGTGATTTAGGCATTTATGAAACCTCAGTTAACCAGTGCTCAACATTCTGGATCCGTTTGCCTGGAGAAGAAAGGATTTATTAAATGGTGTCTGAGTGGTTCCAGTCTCTGGTTGTGCTGTGTACACAGCATCTTGACTAAGGGGGCAGGTGGGGGTTAAAATCCAGCCTTGGAGGGCTGCATCTGCTCAGAGACAGGGAGCCTATTTTTGCTTTGCAAGAAAGAGCTACCAGGGTGCTGATTAGATCCCTCATGCTAACAGAGTGGAAACTGCCCTGGGGAAAGTCAGTTCACTGAGTCCCATGTGTCCTACTGGTTTCTCAATGTCACAAACATTATATTCCCTCAGTGATTTTCCCATCCTAGAAGGTCATAAACAACATGTTGAATTGATAAATACTTACTTGAGACAAATATGGATTTGAAGAGACCATTGGTGCACATCCTAACTGTGAGAAGTAGGGAAGGAAGAAATGCATTTTTCCATTACTTTCAAGCTGTAGCTCACACCACAAATACTGTAAGAAAGGTACCAAATGAGGGGCGTGCAGAATGGTGCGTAGGGGAAGCAGCCTGATAATCAGGGCCTTGCTCCCTGCTTAGGACAAGACCTTAATGTCACACATACTTGGCACTGTCCTAGCCACCTTATGCATATTGACTTCTTCTTTTTTTTTTTTTTTTGGTACTGGGGATTGAACCCAGGAGCACTCCACCTCTGAGCCACATCCCCAACCCTATTTTGTATTTTATTTAGAGACAGGGTCTCACTGAGTTGCTTAGGGTCTCGCTAAGTTGCCGAGGCTGGCTTCGAACTCGTGATCCTCCTGCCTCAGCCTCCCAAGTGCTGGGATTACAGGCATGCACCACTGTACCCGGCGCATATTGACTTCTTAATCATCAAAACAATCCATGAATTTATGAATGAGCTACTTTAGTGTGCTCATTTTATAGATGAAGGAGTTGAAGTACAGAAAAGTTAATTGATGTGCCTAAGACCACACAGCTAGTGTGTGGTGAAACCGGGATTCAAACCAGCTTCTCTGACGGCAGAGTTTGTGCTCTTACCCACCGGGCCATGTGCCACAGCTGAGTTAACTACTCTTTCCTTTGAGTTCCAGCTAAACTTTGAACCACCTTGCTAATTCCACTCCTCACCTTGAAACTGTTCATTTTCACATCTGCTTCCATGTTAGATCATCAGCTCCCTGAATGTGGGGCCACTTCTTCCTGCTCATGTCTGTTTCCCTGTGGCAGCCCCATGTTAGACACTCCATGGAGACTTTATGAAGAAATGCTCAAGGAGCAACACCAGCATAGAATTTTTCTATCATAGCAACAAACAACCTAATGAAAGTATTGTCTGACCACATCCCTGTTCCCAGAAAAGTACCTGAATTTCAACCCGCTGTCTTTTGGAAGACAGGTGTGGCGCTGATGTGTTGAATTTCAGAGCAGAATTGTCTAATGCAGTGGCTAAGTCCAGTGCCTAGGAGCGCAACCAGAAGCTGGAAGAGGCAAGGAAGGAATCTTCCCCCAACAGGTTTTGGAGGGAGAATGACCTTCCTTGGCACCTTGATTCCAAACTCTGAGTCTCTAGAATTGTGAGACAATAACTTTCTGTTGTTCTAGTTTGTGCTACTTTGTGTGGTAATCCTAGGAAATTAATATAGTAACTTTTTAGCTTCAAATCTCTTAGCCAGCAGTATTGTTGACTGGTGTGTGAGTGTTATTCATGTATGGGAGAACAGAGGATGGGGGACAATGAGTGGGGCTCAGTGGGTGGTTCTGGGGCCTCTGGTTTTTGAGACTTTGCAATCTGATAACTCAAAATGTGGTGCATCAACAGATTGAGGAGAGCTCTTGGCTGAACAAATAGGGATCACCTGCATTAGGAGTCATCCTTATATACGAAGAACACGTCAGACTGACACAGAGTAAGGATTCTGATTATGCATGATCCATGGAGTGTGGTCTGAATACCTTCTGGTTCCACTGGATGGGATGTTCTGCAAGGTTGATTTAGATGATGTGAGGCTAGTGTCATCTTTTAATGGCACTTGGAGGCAAACAGCATTGGACATTCTGCATTCCCTCTGCCCTCATCTAGCATCTTAATGTTAGCAAAATTAATATAAAAACCATCACAGTCAACTCTTCTGTTCATTGCAGCACTATTAACAACAGCCAAGATATAGAAACAATATAAGTGCCCATTGAATTCAGCCTTAAAAAAGAAGGAAATCCTACCTTTGGTCACAACATGACCGAACCTGGAGGATGTTATGCTAAATAACATAAACCAGGCACAGAAAGACAAATATTGCATGATTTCACTTACATGTAGAATCTAAAAATGTCAAAAATACAGAAACAGAATAAGCTGGGAGTGTTGACATGTGCCTGTAGTCCCAGCTATTTGGAAGAATAAGGCAGGATAATCAAGAGTTTGAGACCAGCTAGACCTGTCTCAAAAAGGAAAAAAAAAAAAAGAAAAGAAAAGAAAAGAAAAGAGTGGTATCAATTCAATGTCAGGGGATGAAGAGGTGGGGCAAATGGGAATGTCAATCAGGAACACAGTTGTAGTTATATAAGATGAATAAATTCAGAGATCTAACGTACAACATGAGGACTACAGTTAATAACATTGTACTGTGTACTAGAAATGTGCAAAGAGAGATTTCAGATGTCTTTGCCACAAGTAAGCACACACAAAAGTAATGGTGTGAAGAGATGTTAATTTGCTTGATGATAGTAATCATTTTACTATTTATATCAAAGTATCAGGCTCTATACCTCAAATATGTACAATAAAAAGAAAAAAACAGAAACAGAGGAGGAAGGAAGGAAGTGCCAACCTAGTATTGGATGTGGAAGGGAAAAGTTGTCCTGCCCTGTGCCTGGCTTACTGCAGGCAGGGTGGCTGGAGTTGGGGATGCTGTGTATCTGGGAGCCTTGGATCCACATTTTGCATATGCACCAGGCTCGTTGGTTGAGTCCTTTATTACTTGTAAGAGCTCTGAGGTCTGCATCAGGGGAAGGGAGGGATGGGATTGTGAATTGAATGGTCCAATTCCTTCCATCCTGGGATAAGCTCTGCAGACACTAAATGTGACTGAACATTTAGGTGCATCAAAGATAGTGGTTAATATTCTAAAAATAGTTTAGATCACACAAAGTATTTTGCATAGTGATTTGATGAGAAGGCAATAATTTCACTGAATTTCTCTTCTTACTCCTTCTCCTCTGGTCCATAAAAAGGCCCAGAAAAAGCCTTTTGTGGGGGTGTCTCATTGTCAGGAAAGCAACTCCCTCTGTCATCTTATCTTTGCCTGGTGATATCCCATGGCGGGGTCACCAGTGGGGAAATGGAACACTGGGGAGTTAACACCCCCTCTTCTCTTTTGCTTCTTGCCCACAACATTACAGTGAGTGAATAGTGTTCATTGGTACTTTGAGTTTAGCTCAAATGCTCTGACTGACCACATTAGTACCTGGAAGCTGGATGGGGCTGGTAAAATGTCTTTTGAGGTGATCCTTGGATTCTTATCAATGATTAAGAACTGTGCTATTTGGAGATTTGAGTGTCTTTCCAGTTATTTGTGTGCAATACTCATTTGTTTCTGTATTAGCAAATATTGATTGACATCTACTATGTACAAGACACAGGGCTGAAGTCAGTGGACTGAGAAAACAATTCAGAACAAAGTCAAAAACAATCCCCACCCCCTCTGAGCTAGCACTGCATGGGAGAGTACAACCAATAAGCAACAAATAAAATGAATTTAGATTGTTACTGTGCTTGAGAGAGATTAAATAGGACTCTATGATACATGTAAATGGGAAGTGTTGTTGGTGCAGAAATGTGAGGGGTGAGAGGAAGTCAGCCTGGTGAAGAGCTTGAGAAAGTGAGTTCCAGGCAGAGAGACCCGCAGGACCGAGGAACCCAACGTGGAAAGGTACTTGGTGAGTTCTAGGAACTCAAAAAACCATGCAGCCCTGGTTGTTGTGTATTTTGAATGTATCCCTAAGTGAGACCTCAGTGGCTTTTCCAGGTTTTATAAATGCTGCACCTTATTTTTGTGTGCATTTATATTTTCTCTGGTCCTTGAAAGAATTGAAGTGACAGATAAAACTGAGAAACGATGAATGAAAGAGTTGAGGAAAGTGGGGCAATGGGAAAAGAAAGGAGGAAATAGTGTCAGGATTTCATAAGGAGATTCAAATCATAACTGAGGGAACTCGGGAAAACCTGGTTTGAGGAATGAGTCAGGTTGGGAACAGACTCTCTCCTTGGGGACAGTATCTGGCTTTTAGTAAGTCAGTAGTTGATGGCTGAATGAATAAACTATCAGGGCAGACCCATTTGTATTAATCTAGACTTTGGGATAAACTTTTTATAAAGAGAAAGTACTTGAGCTTGGGGTATTAAGTAGGCAGGCCTAGAAACCTCTTTATTTGAGATTTTTAGAAATCAGAGCATTATAGTTATACATAGTAGTTGGATTCAGTTTGACAAAAGCATGCATGCATGGAATTTGATTTCTATTCCTGTTCCCTCTCCTGTCCCCCATTTTCTCTCCCCTCTCCCACCCCTATTCTCCTTTTCCTTCTCTTTTGATCTTCCTTTTGCTCATTGATGCTTCATACATATTCATAAAGGTGAGATTCTCTGTGGTATATTTATACATGCATATAATGTGATTTTGTTGAATTCATTCTATATTTCCTCCCCTTTCCCCTTCTCTCTCAATCTCCTTCTATTCCACTGATCTTCCCTACATATTTATGATCTCCAACCCCCACATACTGACTTCTTTCCCTTATTTTGCTTTAGTCCCATATAAGAGAAAACATTTGACCCTTGATTTCTGAGTTTGACTTATTTTACTTAGCATGATGTTCTCCATGTCCATCCATTTTCTGGTGAATGACATTATTTAATTCATCGTTATGGAGGAGTAAAACTTCATTGTGTATATATACCACATTTTCTTGATACATTCAACTATTGACAGGCATCTGGGTTGATTCCATTATTTGGATATTGTGAGTTGTGCTACTATAAACATTGAAGTGGCTGGTGTGCTGATTTTAGATCTATTGGATAAATACCAAGGAGTGAGATAGGTGGGGCATCTGGTGAGTCTATCCTGGTTTTGGAGGAATCTCCATACTGCTTTCCAGAGTGGTTGTACTAATTTGCAGTCCTACCAACAATGTATGAAGGTATCTTAGAAATCTCTTTTTGAATGGAAGGAACAATAATGAAGAAACACTGTGGTCAGAGGAGTGACTGTCATTTTTTTATTTCCTCTCTGATTTGACCTTGGTAAGCAAAGGAATCAGTACCTGAGAGGACTTGGAAGTTGGTGAGATTCTCCAGGGAACACCTCGAGTTGATGTGGAAGAGCTTATGTTGAGCATGAAGGGTGCTTCCGGGCTGGGTCCTGCCTATGGTCAGAAGTGAGGTGCTGAGAATGGGGGTCTGTGGAGACCCCAAGGAATAGAAGAAGCAGATTTCCACTAGAATAAAGTGAGCCTAGATTTGATTAGATGGTGCTTTTTTTTTCCTGAAATTTTCCCTTTTTTAAATTTATTTTTTAAAATTTTTACAGACTTCATTTTGATTTATTGCATCCAAATGGGGTACAACTTTTCATTTCTATGGTTATGCATGATGTAGATTCATGCCATTCATGTAATCATACATGTACATAGGGTGATGATGTCTGTCTCATTCCACCATTTTTCATGCCCCCACTCCCTCTCCCTCTCATTTCCCTCTTCATAATCTAAAGTTCTTCCATTCTTCTCTCATCTCCATGCCCCCAACCAGATTATGTTAGATGGTACTTTCTAATTGTTGAGTTTTAGTGACATTGGTATCAGTCTGCAATAGCCTGTCCACTCCAAGGTTAGAAACTATCACCAAATCACTAACTTGAAACTAAATAGTTCATGCCACTTTCATTTATTAAATAAAGCAAGAAATATTAAGTTCCTTCAGATACTGTTCTATGATTATCTCAGTGAACAGGCTGGTGAAGTCCTTGATCTTAGGGCAGTTACAATCCAATAAAAATGCATTATGGGGCTGGGGATATAGCTCAGTTGGTAGAGTGCCTGCCTTGCAAGCACAAGGCCCTGGGTTTAATCCCCAGCACTGAAAAAAAATGCATTATGGTTTAGATAAGAGGCGTACCCCCAAAATCAAGGGTGAGACATTTGAAGAAAGTTTAAAGGTGAGATGATAGAATTATGAGAACTTAATCTAATTAGTACATTAATCTACTTGAATGGATTAATTGTGTGGTAATGGTAGGCAAGTAGGTTGTGGCTGGAGGAGGCGGGTCACTGGATGTGTGCCTTTGGGGTATATATTTTGTCTGTGGTAAGCAATAAGCAGAGCTCTCTCTGCTTCCTGCTGGCCACGTCCTGAGATGCTTTTCTCTTCTGCCATGATGTTCTGCCTCACCTTGGGCTCAGAGCAATGGAGCTGACTGTCTATGGATTGAGATCCCTGAAACTGTGAGCACCAAATAAACTTTTCCTCCTCTAACATGGTTCTTGTCAGCTCTTTTGGTCATGGCAACAAAAACGCTGTCTAAAACAAGATAATTGTAAAAACATCAAACAGTTGGTGAATCTTCAGCTAATAGAGGGGAGCACTTCATCTGAAAGAGTTTTAGGGAAGATCTCTCTGAAAAGAGAGGGATGTCTGGGAGCAGTGTTTTCCTGGGAAAGGGAACAGCAGGTGCAAAGGCTCTGAGGCAGGCAGGAGTGGCCTTGGAGTGACTGAGAATTAGCAAGAGAGTCAGTGTGGGAGCAGTGGAGTGTGAAGTGCAGGGATGGAATTGGGAGGTTGTTTCAAGTTTCTTTGTTTCAATCCTGGTGGAGCAATCCTTTAGAAGAGAAAGGCTGAGATGCAGGAGAGAGAGAGAGAGTGAGAGAGAGAGAGGGAGGGAGAGGAAGGAGGGAGAGGAACAGCATATACTTACAGAAGCCAAGTCCTTTAGCAGGTAGGAGGGACGGGATGTGTGTGTGTGTGTGTGTGTGTGTGTGTGTGTGTGTGTGTGTGTGAGTAGGAGGTCTTTGGAGCACAGATGGCTTCTCCATCACAACAGGAGGGAGGGCAGGTGTATGGTAGCAATGCAGGAAAGATTGTGGATTAGGAATTACAGAAAGTCAAGCAAATTCATAAGGTGAAAAGAGGGGCAATGAGCTCTGAGAATGTGTGAAATAATTTCTAGGAGAGTGAAAATGAATATAGTGGAATAGTGAATCAATACAGAGAAAACACAGTTCTCCATTATCTATGGATGGAGAAGCCTGCATGCATCTTCCTTTGCCTGATTCAAGTCTGATTCACATGTAGCCAGCACCCAGCATTCTCTGGCCCCCTCCAATCTTTGGGGTGCCTGCAGATTCAGATGCTGTGCTTGCACCACCAGACACCTATGTTAGTCAGCTTTTTCATCACAGTGACCAAAAGACCTGACAAGAACAACACAGAAGAGGGAAAGTTTATTTGAGGCTCATAATTTCCAGGGTTTAGTTCATAAATGGCCAACTTTGTAGAACTGGGCCAGTCAGATCATCATGGCAGAAGGGCGTGACAGGGGACAGAAGCCCAGCACATGACAACCAGGGAGCAGAGAGAGAGCATGCCCCCAGTGACCTACTTCCTCAAACCACACCCTACTTGCCTACAGTTACTGCCTAGCTAATCCATATCAGTGAGAATGTTATTCCTCTTATAATCGAATCATTTCACCTCTGAAAATTCTAGCATTGTCTCACACATGAGCTTTTGGGGGACACCTCATATCTAAACTCTAACAGCAGCTATTCCCCTTCTTCTCTCTTCTGCCCATCCCTAGCACTTCCTCTTGAGTTATCCCTCCCTGGGTTCCTATCTTGGTTCCATTTGGACAAATTGCTCCCTGCACCCTTGTGCCTGTCTCCCTATACGCAAGAGTCTAACGATTGAACCAACCCTGTGGACTTGTTATGATGATGAGGAGTGCGTACATGTAAGGGCAAGACACTCTGTGACTGTGGCTCTGTCCTTCACTATGGCGCACCCTGTGGTTGCCAGTCATCATTGCCCCTGTGTTAAAGCAATAAACAGAAGTTACATTAAGGGACTTCTATAACCAGTGCCTACTTCTTAGACCAATACAGTGCATTGTGAATTCAGTTGCAAAGTATTGCATGAGAGAGAGAGAGAGAGAGAGAGAGAGAGAGAGAGAGAGAGAGAGAGGATTTTTAGTTAAGGAGAATCATTTAAAATGTTATGAACTAGAAGGGACTATATTTTTCCATCCTTCTAAAAAAGTGGAGGTCACTCCCTGAGGGACAAACATACATGACTTATCCCCTGGGTCTGCCACTTTTGGAACTCAACTCTGTTTAGTTGTTTATTTGAACAGTAGTACCCGCTTTCTAGCCCTTCCCATTACATTTTCTTCTTCCTACATTACTAGACTAACAATATCCTCAACATGATTCAGAGTCCTTGTCCTGTTTTTCTTTTGGTATTGAATAGTTCTTGGTACAGATTGGATGATCAGAGCAGATTTGTTGCACAGTTGGATGAATAATTGTTCTCTCTCTGTTCCCCTCTCCTCTTCAACTTCTTTCAGTTTTGTCCTGCTTTTACTTCTTTAACAAACTATTGGGCCTCAGGTGCAGAATTGGATTAAGAATGTCATAGGCCTCAGGTTATGACATGCTCCTGCTGTTGGTCCTTGCAAGGCCTGCTTGTATGTATGGGTGTGTCTTTTAAATAGTATAATAAGCATCTGTGAACTTACTATCCAAACTAAAAATAGAGGCTTGATGTTAATCCATGCCTAAGCATATAAAATTCCCCTGGTTCTCTCTGCCTCCTTCAATCATGAATCTTTAATCATTCCTTTGCTTTCTTTTATATAGATTTCTTGCTTTTCTTTTATATAGATTTTATATAGTTTTAAAAATCATAGCTGTACTTCTCAAAAAGTAAGTGCTTTTCATTTTGTTTGCTTTTAGCTTTATAAAAATCATATTGTAGTGGCTGGGATTGTGACTCAGTGGTAGAGCGCTTGCCTAGCATGTGTGAGGCACTGGGTTTGAGCCTCGGCACCACATATAAGTAAATGAAATAAAGGTCCTTCAATAACTAAAAAAAATATTTAAAAAAAAACAAGCAACAACAAATTTGGAGTCGTTTAAAAAATCATATCATGTTCTTTTTCACTTAATTTGTTGCTAAGATTTATATATATTATTTCATACTGTTGCATATTTTAATTTATTCATTATTGTTCATATGTTCATTCATTATGTGACTATGCCACTGTCCATTCATCCTCTTGCCTGTGGCTGAACAGTTAGGTTAGCCCTAGAATTTTGCTTCTATGACCTGAGCTGCTATAAATGTCCTTGAAGATGATGCCAACAAATATGTGCAAGAGTTTGTTTTAGGATTGTGAACTTATGGGTTGAATTTCCGCATTCAAGAAAATGCGAATTTTTTTACTTTAGAAGCAATACCAAAACATTTCTCAAAGTTTTTATACTAATTACTCCCCTACTGTGTACTTTCCAATATGCATATCACCAAACCTTAAATCTGGGCCTGCTGAATGGGTATAAAATAGTATTGCATTGTTGTCTGCCTGGAGCACTAATGATGCTCAGGATAAACATATCTTCAAATGTCTATTGCCTCTCTGTGAAATACCTATTCTTATTTTTGCTCATTTTTTAATTGAACTATTTATGGTTCTCTTACTGATTTTTAAGTATTTCGTATATACTTCTGATTAGAATTCATTGTCAATTTCATGTTCTTTGTTCAGATTTTGGTTCTTTGTCATATAAAAAAACCACCCCAGAACTTAGAGGCTAAAATAATAAAGGTTCTCTCCAAAATTCTGTGGGTTGATGGGGCTCAGCTGGCTGGTTCTATTCCATGTAGTGTCAGCTGGGACAACTTATTTGTTATGTTCAACCAGTGGCTAGGCCTTCAATGAACCAAAATTCTTATTTTTAAGATAGTCAAATTTCTTTGTGTCTCCTTTTATAATCAATTGCTTTTTGTATCTGAAGAAAACATTCCTTGTTCCAAGTTCTAAAAAATATTCATGATTTCCACTAAGAGAATTTAAAAGTTTTATTTTTGCTTTTGAGTCTTTAGTTCATCTGAAGTTGCTTTTTGTTTGTGACTTGAGTAGAAATCTAATTTTATTAGATTAAAAGGAAATATTTATGGGATATAAAATATCCTTCCTTCTCCCACTGATCTAACACATCACCTTTGTTATATCCTAAGGTTTCTTAACTACATGGGACTGTTTTCTGGTGCTCTGTTCTGTCCCAAAGATCTATTTTCTTACCTCTCCTTCCTTAATTACAATCACTTCACAATAAACCCTGATACCTTGAAGGGAAAATGTTTCACTGTTTCTGTGGAGTCTTTTTTCACTGAACTTTCCTTGGTCCTTTACAATTTTATATTAATTTTATAATTATGGTGTGTCAAGAAAATCCTTATTGAGGGTTTCATTGGAGCAATATTGACTCTATAGATCAACTTTGGAAACATTAACAACTTTTTATGATTTTCCTTCCTAAGAAAATCTCTTTATTTATGTAGATTTTGAAAATAATCTTAATAAAAATTTTTTTATTTGATAAATTTCTTTGGCAGTAATTGATATTCTCTGAGAGTACTGTAAATGGTGTTTTCTCTTTGATTTTCTGGTTCTTTGCTGCTACTATGTGGCACATTCTTGAGGAGGCTGTGAATTTAAGTTTGCTTCTCTGTCTTTATTCTACGTGGGAGCAGAGTAGTTCAGTATGTAAAATCCTTCCCTGGCTAAGCATGGTCCCTTGACCCTGTTAAAGTATATTCAACATGGAAGAGAGGCCTAGGTTCAGCTTCTTTTTCCTTATTGGTGCATTATAGTTAATACATAATAGTGTGATTTATTGTTAGGTTCAGTTTTTTAGATGGTAAATGGCAGTTAAATTTTTGCAAAAACAATGACCAAAGGGGGCGGGGAAAGCCAGAATCAAAATAATCTGCCTACCAAAAAAAAAAAAAAAAAAGTAATTGTGTTAGGAGTTAGAATTTACAATACCAAACAGACATTGCCCAAGGAAAAATAGGTTCCAATTTTACCTATTGAATGAATTGCTGACTTCTCACTCTGGTTTTCACAGTTGGCCACCTCTCCCCATTGAGCTGTCAAGCCTTGGACCAGCTGGCCTCTGTGCCTTTGCTAATGCTGGTTCCTCCAGCTGGAACACTTTCCCTCTTTGATGCTCACTGTCACTTACCAAAGTCCTTCCCATTCTCCCAGGCAGCTTAAGTGCCATATCTTCCACCCTGGGATATCTACAGCCCCTGACCCCAAAACTCTGTACTCTGCAGAGGCACTTGCCATACCCCACTTTCTTAATGGTTATTTATATATTTAATGACTCTGCTGGGACCATGCACAGGGATCTTCTTGTTACCTCAGTGCCTCATACAGAATTGCAAAGAGTAGGATTTAAAGAATAAAATGAATTTGTTGAAGTGGAAACATTTTTGCATTCTAAATACAACAGGCTCTTCTTAAATTATTGTGTGGAGCAAGAAAAACATAACTGTAAAGGATGAAAGATAAATATAATATATATCCTAGAGGATGACCAGGTGACATGGTTTAAGATTAAATAAAAAAGGAAGACTTTACCAAGAACATATTATGATAAATTGCAATAGCTGACATGTCTTTAAGCTGTATGGAAGTTTTTGTTTGGTTAACTTTTGCTAAATCGATAAGAAAAATTTGCTTGAAAGTTTAAAAAAGAGTGTTTTGTTTTTCAGGGTCAGTTTTGTGACTACTGTAATTCCGAAGATTCCAGGAGAGCACATCCAGCCACCAACGCAATTGATGGATCTGAACGTTGGTGGCAAAGCCCTCCTCTGTCCTCAGGCACACAGTACAACAAAGTCAACCTCACTCTGGATCTGGGTCAGGTGAGTTTCACTTTCGATTGGAACAGAAACATTAGTTTGATCACTGTTCGGTGATTTCTGACATATCAATAATTATCATAAAAATGAACTTTGGTTTTAATTCACTAATCATTAAAACCTTGACATTAATATTTGCTTACCTTAAAACCCAGGACAGGGTCTGTCCCAATGCAGATCCCTGTTTCTTTCTGC
Source organism: Glaucomys volans (assembly GCA_020662805.1). NCBI lineage: Eukaryota > Metazoa > Chordata > Mammalia > Rodentia > Sciuridae > Glaucomys > Glaucomys volans. The sequence goes on from JAJEJO010001706.1 coordinate 93,160, forward strand.
TAAATGAGTTTAAAACAATAGTTAAGTGCTTTCATTGGTAAACATATTTCTAATTATTAGTTTAAATTGTAGTCAAATACACACAAGTCAAACTTCTTGTAATCTCTTCTTTTTGTACCAGTTCCCTGGGGAACTTAACCACTGAGCCACATCCCCAGTCCTTTTTTTGTATTTTATTTTGAAAAAGGGTCTCATTAAGTTGCTTAGGGCCTTGTTAAGTTGCTGAGGCTTTGAACTCACCATCCTCCTGCCTCAGCCTCCCCAGTTGCTTAGATTCCAGGCCTGTGCCACCTGCCTGGCTTATTGCAACCATTTTTAAGTGTACTGTTCAGAGGCACTAAATACTGACATTGTTGGGTAACCATTGCTATCATTCACCTCCAGGACTCTTTTATCTTTTCATCTTGCAAAACCAAAACTCTGTATCCACCAATCCCCATACCCCTCTATCCCCTGCTCCTGGCAACCACCATTCTACTTTCTGTGAGTTGAGAACTCTGGGAACTCATATAAATGAACCCAGGATATTTGTCTTTTTGTGACTGGCTTATTTCACTTTCCCCAATCTTTCAATTTCATCCATGTAGTAGCATGTGTCAGAATTTCCCATATTTCCAAGGCCAAATAACATTCCATTCTATGTATATATCACGTTTTGTTTATCCATTCATCCATTGATGGACACTTGGGTTGCTTCCAACTTTGACTACTGTGAGTAATGCTACTATGAACATGGGAGTGGCAGAGATATTTTTATAACATTTTCTTTCCTGGAAATCCTGGCTCTGAGAACACTGACTACCATAGTTTTTGATTTTGTTTGGCCAACTGGTTCATAAGGGAACCAGGCTTCAGGCCTGTCCTCCTGTGATAAGCTAAGAAGGTCCTCAGAGTGACTGCCCCTGGTGCACACACCCTGGCTAATCAATCCCTTGTGGTTTGATTGTGGATGCAACTCTTGTGATTAGGTGGCATTATATGGCAAAGATGAAGGGATTTTGTGGATTCATTTTAAAGTTCAAGTCATTTGATCAAAAAGGAGATGATCCAGCTAGGTGCAGTGGTACATGCCTCTAATCCCAGTGGCTCCGGAGGTTGAGGCAGGGGTTCAAAACCAGCCTCAGTGAAAAGCGAGGCACTGAGCAACTCAGTGAGACTCTGTCTCTAAATAAAATACAAAATAGGGCTGGGGATGTGGCTCAATGGTTGAGTGCCCCTGGGTTCAATCCCTGGTATCAAAAAAAAAAAAAAAAAAAAAAGGGATTATCCTGGGTGGATCTTTTCTGATTAGGGGAGTTCTCATGGTCAGAAACTCTCCTGCTAGCCTTGAAAGACCAAGCTGCTATGTTGTAAACTTCCCATGGAGATGCCATGTGGTAAGGACCCAGGGTGGCCCCCAGTCAACAGCCAGCAAGGAAGCAGGGACCTCAGTTCTCCAACCACAAGGAACTGAATTCTGCCTGTACCCTGTAGAAACTAGGAAGCAAGTCATTCCAGGCACCCAGCTGACACCTTATTGTAGCCTTAACCCTGAGCAAGAGCCTGAGTGGAGACTCCAGTCATGCATGAGTCTTAACCTGCAGAACTGTGAGATAATACATACGTGTTGTTTAACATTAAGTTTGTGGTAATTCCATTGTGTAACAATAGAAAACTTTATTGCACCCTCTATTTCCTCTTTCAGACCAGGGAGCACCTCCCATTTGTTTCATCCTATCCCTTGGACAATTATTTAAGTTCTTTTATGTCCCAGGCAATGTTGTAGGCATTTGGGATTTATCAGGGAACAAAAGAGATGAAAATTCCTTCCCTCAGGGCACTTATATTCTAGTGGGGGAGACAGCCAATAAAAATATACATAATAAGTCCATTTGGTATGTTTGACACTGTTAAGAGCCGTGGAAAAATTAAAAAGTAGATTAGGATAAAGAGATCATGAGTCTTAGAGACAATTGTGGTTTGTAGTTGATTGCAAAGGTGAGATTTAAGCATAGACTTGAGATGGTTGTGTAAATATCTGCCACCCAGATAAGGGAACTTGTCTGGAAAGTGCAAGGAGCAGCATGGAGGACAAAGTGGCTGGATAGTGTAGGACCCCATGGGAGATGGTGAGGACTTTGGCTTGTAAGTGAAGTGAGAGCCATTACAGGGTTTCAAGCACAAGAATGACATGGTCTGATTTTTTTATAAAAGGATTTCTCTGTGTGTTCTGTTGAGGATTATAGCAGGGCAAGTACAGGAGCCAGTTAGGAGATGATGTTGGAAGCCATGGAAAGATGACGTGAGTGGTAGTGGAAGTGAGTGATTAGATCTCAGATATAGTTCAAAGATAAAACTGCCATGATTACATACTCTCTTTTATTTATTTTCTGATTTTTTTTTGTTTTTTCATTTGTTTCAAGACTGTTTATAATTACTCACTGAAACATTTTTATGATTGTTGTCTTTAAGTCTTTTCAACTAATTCTACCATATGATTCATCTTTTCATGTTGAGGTCCATTGATTGTCTTTTCTTATTCAAGTTGATTTTTTTTCCTGGTTCTCGGTGTGGTGAATGATTTTTAATTGTATTCTGAACCTTTTGTATTTTATTCTAAGAGATTACTGTGAATCCTCTTTAAATCTCCTGTTTCAGTCCTCCTATTTGGGCTCGATGTGTAAGTCCTGGACTGCTTTTGTGGGCTGTGGTTCCAATGATTATTTATTTTCAGAGTCTATGTAGTACTAGTCTGGTCTGTTTTGTTTATCTGGTTGGTACGTGAATCTGTTTGATCCTTAATAGCATTACCTGTGAAGGAAGGATGGACTTCTCCTAAACCAGTGGCATTTAGTAGTGGGTGGGAGAAACTGGACCTTTGGGGCAGTGTTTCCCCCAAATTGCTACTCAAGATTACTGATCAGGTAGGCCTTCTCCTATGATAGGCAGTTGAGAGCGTATAGGTGGTGTTAAATGTTCAACCATAGTTGGAAGGGAGTGGAAGGGAGCCAAGGACTCGGCCTTAGGACTCCCCAGTGTTAACAAGTTAGGGAGAAGGGAAAGAACCAATAAAGAAGACTGTTATGGGGTAATAAATGATGGAGGAGGACAACCAAGAAAGTGTGTCCTAATAACCAGATTTAAAAAAAAAAATCAAAAGGACAGAGATTTATAACTCAAGAATACAAAGAGCCCGATTTTAAAAAAACAAAGGATCTGAATACCTTCTCCTGAGAAGATATGCAAATGAGCAAGAGTGCATGAAAACATGCTCAACACAAAGCCATCAGGAAATGCCAATCAAAGCCACCGTGAGATTCCTCTTTACACCAGTTGGATGGCTATAATGAAAAACAGATAATAACAAGTAGTGAAGAAATTGTAAAGAAACTGGGACCCTCATCATTGCTGGTGGAAATATAAAATGGTGCAGCTACTTTGGTAGTTCCTTAAAAAATTAATCACAAGAATTACCATAAAACCTAACAGTTCCACTCTTAGTTATGTACCTAAAAGAAATGCAAGTATATATACTGAGAAAAAATTATTCATGAGTGTTCATTGAGGCATGATTTATATAGACAAAAAGTGGGAGCCACTCAAATGTCTATTACTGATGAATGGATAAACCAAATGTATTGTATCCATACAATGAGATATTATTCAAAAATAAAAAAAATGAAGTACTGATGAATGTTAGTTATATCATGGGTGAATCTTGAAAACATGTTATGTGAAAGATGCTAGTTATAAAAGACCATGTATCATATGATTCCATGTTATATGAGATATTCAGATAGGCCAGTTTTTAGAAAGAAATCCAGCTTAGTGCCTTCCTGGGGCTGGAGGTTTTGGAGGGAATTGAGGAGTGACTAATAGCACGTATGACTTTAGGGGGAGGGGTGATGAGAACATTCTATAATTAATTGTGAAGTCTGGGCAACTTTGTGAATATACCCAAAACCATTGGCTTGTGTACTTTCAATGTATAAATTGTATAACATGTGAGTTACATCTTAATAGAACTGTTGAAAAAAAAAAAGAATTAATGTAAAGAGAGTGTTTCAAGAAAAAAAAAAGTAACTGTCAAATATCATTAAGTCAAACTACATATCACCAATGACTGACTGATAATTGGTCATTAGATTTGCCACTGCGAAGATCACTGGTGATAATACAAGATTGAAAGCCTGCTTGTAGGAGGATTAAGAGAGAACATAAGAGGAATTAAAGTATCTAACACCAAAATCTGTTTTGAAGAGTTTTGCTGCAATTGGGAGAAAAGAAATGGGAGAAGTATCATTTTAAAGTCAGGTCAAGAAAAGATTCATTTAGCAAGATTTATTTAGTCTTCTGAGGAAGAAGACTGATGCTGTAATATGTGAACTTGTCAGGTGCTGTCGATGCTCATAGTAAAACTAACAATACTATATTCATGATTAGATTGTTCTTTTTGCTGGCTACTGTTGTGCATAGAGTATAGTTCATATAACAATTATCATCTGAAAGAAATAAAAAAGGAAATGCACGCCAGTCTGGAAGTTGAATGATACTAAACTATCTTAGAATGAGTATGCTATTTTTTATTTTGAATGCGATGAAGGAATCTAGGCTGTTTTAGCCTGTATTTGTGCTAAATTAGGCCTCTCCTGAGAATATTTTCATCATCAGTTTGTATCTGATGTAATTTAGAGAGATCATTCCTGGTCAAAAGACTGTAACCTGAATTGCAACTATAGCTCATAGCTAACTTCTAGTATTACTTCAGTAGATTTTGCCTATAATGACCTTGATTTATCCACTATATCACTTTTTAACTGATAATTTCTGTAGTTAACAGGGAATTTTAATTCACCAAAATGATTCATGCAGAACATACCCATGCCTGCTAGACTTACTTTTATTTTTTTCTTCCTTAAGGCTATTTTTAAAAGACCTACTTTACCCAGTTACTGGGGAAGCTGAGGCAGGAGGATCAAAAGTTTGAGGCTAGTCTGGGTAACTTAACAAACCCTATATCAAAAAAGAAAGCCAGGTGCACATGCCTGTAATCCCAGCAGCTTGGGAGGCTGAGACAGGAGGATTGAGAGTTCAAAGCCAGCCTCAGCAAAAACGAGGTGCTAAGCAACTTTATTTAGAGACACTGTCTCTAAATAAAATACAAAATAGGGCTGGGGATGTGGCTCAGTGGTTGAGTGACCCTGTGTTCAATCCCCGGTACCCCCCCCACACACACAAAAAAAAGGAAGACAAAAGTGGAGTGTAAAGACTGGGGGTGCAACTCATTGAGCGCATCTCACACACACACACACACAAATACACACACACACACATACACAACTCCTACTCTAGAAAGCACCCTCTGATGTACTGAAAAACCCCTAATTAAGACAGTTAATTAAGAAAACAACAACATAGGAACAATTTAGTAATTTGCTAGTTGCTGACCGACCTTAGCCATGGCATGAATATTCACGAAGGCTCTGCATCCACCCCCATGTCCGGAGGCTGCTCTGTAAGGCTGGGTCCTGGAGTCACCCGGCCTCCGTTTGTGCCTGATGCACTCCTTACTCACTATGTGGCCCTCCACAACTGCTCTCAGCCTGTTTCCACATTTATGAAATGAATGTTTGTGCAAACCTCATAGTATTGTTATGAGTTTTAAGTGAGCTAACTGCTTCATTTTGAAACATCTTTGAGGCAGTGGTAATTTTTCTTTAGTAAAATGAAGTGAGCTTCAACGAACACTCATTCTTAAAAAATACAAACTAAACCTTTGTAACTCCAGAAAATACTATACATAAAACTATGGAAAATTCTCTAAAAAAGTTTACGAACAGGAAAAGCAATGTAAATTAAGTTAGACTGAAGATGTCTTTTCCTCTTTTGTGTTGGAGCAACATGTATTTCAACCAGCATGTTTTGTCTTGTAAGATTCATATTTTATGCCCCAATTGGTAAGGTCTGTTTTCTTCCTTGTGCTGGAATCTACCATAAGAATGTTATTGTGAGGCTGGATTTCATAATTTAAGAGGAGCATTAAGCCCTAGACCTAGGGAATTGTGAATTTTGATGCATGGTTGGGAAATAAAATATAGATCATTAACATCAAAATTTGGTTTTGATGTGCTATAGTCATTTTTTTGGCTTATAGTGTTGCCAGGTCTGTTTTCTTGGTCTCCTTTTGAACTGGGTAGTTTTCATTGTTAGTTTTTTAAAATATCCCCTTGAGAACTCAATCCTGAAGGGGACATTTAGGACTGTTCTGTGACTCAGTAAAGCCGTGGTGTTTTCTGGGGTTGTTCACTTTCATTTGATTGTGTGTTATTCATTAGTTTCAGGATACAAAATAAGGACACAATGTCTTGCTAGGCACAGTGATGCACACCTGTAATCCCAGTGGCTCAGGAAGCTGAGGCAGGAGGATCGTGAATTCAAAGACTACCTCAGCAATTTAGTGAGACCCTATTTTTAAATAAAATATAGAAGAGGGCTGGGGTTGAGGCTCAGTGGTTAAGTACCCCTGGGATCAGTCTGTGGTACCAAAAGAAAGGAAGAAAGAAAGAAAGAAAGAAAGAAAGAAAGAAAGAAAGAAAGAGAATCCAATGTCTTAAAAGAAGCTTTCATATTATCTGGCCAAATATAATGAGCTCATTTTTTACATGTAGAGGGAAATGTGAATGTCCAGTTGTTAAAAGCAGAGTCTGGAACACAGGGATATTTGTTTCTTCCTGGACTCCTGGTGGGACATGCCCCTATGAGATAGAAGGTAGAGCGACAGAATTAGATACACATTCTGGGCTTCCTTCAGAATCCAAGTGAGTCTTACTCTAGGGATTCCCTATATTCACTTTCCTGCTCCTCTCCCAGGTGAGGTCTAAGGTCTACCTCCCAGTAGAGGTAGGTGTAGGGGGGTCCTCGTGGTACCCTGAAGTCAAGAGGGCAGAGAGGTTGAGAAGAACTGGTTCTCAAGTAGGATTGAAGAGGGGAACCAGCACAGGAGCAAGACAGGAGCCATGGCAGAGCAAGCCTGGCTTGTTGTCTAGGGAACAGGAAGATCACATGGAGATTTCTAAGGCTTTCATGCAATTTATAATGTCCTTAAGAATATTACTTACAATCTGTTAGTAGTAAAAATATACAAAGAAAAAACAAATAACCTGTCCAAAAACTTCAGAAGGACTGGTGTTTGCTTCAGAGGTTGGTGGTGTGAAGAGAGAAGGCCCTGTCCCACATGACTGCTGGGGAAGGAAGCCTGCCTGCCTGGAACAGGTGGTGGCTGCAGGAAGCAGCAGCTGAGACAGTCTTTTAGGCCTTGTAGAGCAGAGGCTTTGATGCCCACAGCCCTCTGATCGCCTTTGAGTGGGCAGTCCTGATGGAGAGTTCCTCTCTCATCTCACCCCAGGTACTCACCCATCTTGAACACTTCCCTGATTCTCTGCTTCCTGCCTGAAGGCTCTTTCTGGGGCCTGTGAGCTTTTAAAAGTATATATAAAAGAGCTTGGAAAGACCAGCATTTTATGCCCCCAGAGACAACCTTTATCCCACCAGAAATGGGAATTGGTGGAAAATATCTCATTTCCCTTTCTCTCTGTGGGCCATTTCTGCAGGGCATTCTACATAATTTGTACATCAGTGTCACTAGTGGAATTGAGCTTTTGTTGCCCTGGTAGCAATCATCTGATTAACACATTACTCACTGGCTTTTCCCTGTCTTCTGTGTCCTTTTTGTTCCCAATTTGTGCTTCTTGAGGTCAGCTCCTAAATAAGCCACCTGCACACGAATCTTTGTCTTGTGGCCTTAGAGAGGGCCCACGTAAGACAGAAGAAAGGGGCCTGAGACCCACATAAGCAAACATTATGGCAAAGTTATTTAGAATGCAATGGATAGAAAATTCAAAAAATGTTTATACAGCTTTAGGATTAAGAGTGACAAAAGAAATAACATTATAACTTAAAAAAATAGGCCACAGGAAATTATTCTATTATTCCACCTTTCTAGTCTTTTTTCACGAATTTACCTTGAGCCATTCAGGGGCCAGATGTAAACACAGGATCCAAGCATCTGAGAGCGAATTTAATATATGCAGATACCATCTAGGATTTTTTTCTTTTCTTTTATCTTTTATCCTTTTATCTTTTTAGTTTTGGTATTTTTCAACTTTTATGAGACTCTGGTGGATGAATCAAAAACATTCTTTGTCAATCTCATCAGTTCTGGCTCAGAAATGGAGGGAGGCCTGGGCTAGTTTCTGATTCTTCTTGGACTTGAGGACTTTGGAGATTAAACTGGTCCCAGAGATGTTTGGTAGATGAGGTCATGAAAGAATCTGACTCAGCTGAGACCCTTGGTGGGTAGGGTCCAATCCAGAAGGTGGATGACTCTTGGCTTGCCATGACCCAATCATTATGGATTCCTCTGGAATTGTCTAGACTATAAGCTTCAGGAAGCCAGGGACCATGTCTTCTATTCTCACTACTTCTTTGGCTCCCAACATCTTTCACAGTGCTTAGCATATGGTAGATGCACAATAAATATTTACTTAGCTAATACAGAATGAACCAAGGGTAACTGGACCATCTGCAGTTTTCCCAGAGTACAGCAGCAATGGAAGCAAATTGCTATGAAACCAAATATCTTGATGGACTAAATTAATTATGCTTGTGTCTTTTGAAACACCTTCCAAATGTTTGTAGCATAACACAATTAGAGGATATAGATGATACTGAGAACAAATTTGCAACTAATCAGTATGCTATTAGGGAGCATAATCATGAGGCTCAACCCTTGGAAGCAAATAATTCCTTAATTGGTAGAAAATTTGGTGCCAGTAAAATCTCCTGGACCACTGGGGGGTGCAGTTTTAACTTTTATGATCCTGTAGTAATCTGAGCATGTTAATTTGAAGCATCCTTGAAGTAATTTATGTATTAGGAATAATCTGATAATAATATGGCATTTTCTTTTTATACTTGAAGCTGAGTAGATCCAGAGCCACAGACTGGAACTCCTGGGATGTTAAATTTATTTCTCTGAATTGCTACCCCAAACAGCATTGATAATAGATATGAGTAAGTAGATTCCAAGACCATTAAACACTATTATAGAAAATAGTGTCTAGAAAATAATGTCTGACCTAAAAAGTGAACAATGTATTCTCTATTCATACTGGTTTTTTCCGTATTCTCTTTTTTCAACTAATGTGTGTTACCACCACCTACTTATTTCCCCAAGCCATGAAACAGAATCACCATTTATACTATGTATTACCTAAGGTTGAAACAGATAAACTGGGACTCTCAGTGTCTGGGTTGGTTAATTTTCTGTCAACTTGGCTGGGGGCCATGGTGTCTAGGTATTTAGTGACATTCTGGATGTTTCTGTGAGGTCTCTCTTTCCCCCGGAATAACATTTAAATAGGTAGATTTAAAAAAAAAACAAAAACAGATTGCCTTGACTAATGTGGGTGGACCTCATCTAATGAGTTGAAGGTCTGAATGGAACAAAGACTGACCTTTCCCTAAGCAAGAAGGAAAGAATTCTGCAAGAGATGACCTTTGGGCTTGAACTATAACCTTGGCTTTTCTGGGTTCTCCAACCTGCTAACCCCATTGGACTTGATAGCTTCCAGAATTGCATGAGCTCATCCCTTAAAAAATCTTTCTCTCATATATACTCACATTCTATTAATTCTGTTTTTGTTTCTCTGGAGAACTCTGACTAACACAGTGGCTAAGCACAATGTAATTTTATTTCTTATTCTGGAAATAGTCCATACATAACTGATCCTGCCCTGAAGCTCCCCTTCAAATAATGGATCAAGGATGTAGGTTCTTTCCATCTTTTGGCTCCACCATCTTCAACATATGATTTCTAAGGTTGTCCTGGGATTGTCTCTGCTCCAGCCAGCAAGAATGGGAAAAGAACATGGAGGATTATGGGCAAGTCTGGAACTGGCATATTCTTATTCTAAGAGTTTGTATTCTGTTGGCTAACAGGTACAGAGGAGGCTGGGAAATGTAGCAAGCTTTTCACTCCCCAAAAGTCTCTTCCTTGTGTGCTGCAGTGACTCCTGCCAGTTCTGAGAGCTGATTCTGTATCTCTTCTAGGCTCTGTGTTCAGTGACATCAGTTTGGTTACTTGAAAGGTCATAGTGAGAGCATTCATATCACAGAAATCAGCCAATATTACAAATCCAGGCTTCTTCTTCCTGAGAGTCAATTACCAATATATCTCTCAGTTTCTTCCACATCCTTCTATTTCCCTCTTCCCACTTATTATTGTTATTGTCATTATTTTTGTGGTGCTAGGAGTTGAGTCTAGGGCCCCTCACATGCTAGGCAAGCATACTACCACCAAGCTATCCCTCAGACCCTAACTTCTTATTTAGTTGATCATTCTATCTTGCTCCTTAATTCTTAATTCTGGCTCCTCTCCACTGATGCTTCGCTGTCTTATTTGGCCCTTAACAGCTCTGTCCATGATTAGCCCACCAATCTCCTAACTGACTTCCCAGCCTTTACTCTCAGCTCACCTTATTTTACAGGGAGTTGAGAGGAACAGAATCCACAATGGTGAAATGAGAGAGAGAGTAGAAATATCTGGAGATGGCAATCTTCCAAGGGGCTACCTGTTAGTCTTCTCCTGGCTTCCAAGGTGAAATAAAGATGTAAGCATGTTACTCTCTCTGATTAACATCTTTTTAGTGGATTTTCTCTACTTTTGGAATAAAGTCCAAGTTTCTTAGCATGGCATGAGCTCCACCAGAGTCCAGCTGTTTGCAAACGTCTTCTTTAGATCCCACCTTCCCTTGAAAACTCTATGCCACATCAGTAGAGACCTAACTGCAATTCCCTAAGTATCTGGTGTTGATTTGTTGCCTCTGGGTATTATTCTGGTGCTGTTCACATCGCCTCACCCCTGGCTGCCTGCTGCCCTCCAAGCTGTTTCTCTTTCCTCTAGGGCACCTGCTATGCTGGGGTGTAAAGGCCACGTACCTCATAGGTTCCTTAAGGCCTGGGGCTGTGTGTACAGTATTCTTTTTAAATCCAGAGGGATGAAAAGTTCTGGAATTTTAGTATTTCCTCAAACACATTGCATTAAATGGAAACATGAATCTCAACTATTCTTTCCATGTTATTCATTTGATGTTGTATCTTGGTAGGATCACAAACAACTCTGCTTTATTTTAAAGATCCCTAACATTTACATTTGTTGGTGTTCATATAACTAACACCACAAATATAACAGCCATAACAGAAGATGAATTAAATATGTTTCCTTCCAAACACTCAGCAGGCTGCCGGCGGACAGCATGCATACAAGCAACCAGAGTAAGAATAAAAACTGGATTAGGAAGGAGCAACATTAGGAAATGAAATATATTCCTTCTGGAATTTTCTCCCACTCTCTACATAGAGAAGTTAGTATGATGAAGTGATCAGTGGCAGTCACCAGGACTCTTACCAGGTAACTCTGGGTCACGTACAATTAGGACTCTGGCATTTGGCTACCTTCCAGGATTTAGACCACTGTAAAGTTGACGGAGCGATGTTTTTCATCATGAAAAGTGACAGCCAGGGTTTGGCATCCCATGGAAAAGTGCAGCCTGTGGTCCAGAGGGAGGCATCAGCAGCTGCAGCTGGCTCTCTGCTGAATCAGCCAACATCTTATAGTCTCTCACATAGCTAGATGGCAGGCATGCAGATGGGGTCCATTTGTTGAGAACTCCCAGGATTATGGCCCATGCTCATGAGAGAAAAATAAACATAAACAAAGTATTTGGTGCCATTTAGAAAGGCTAATAATCCTATTTCCATGTAGTTGAGAAGACTGGAGAAAGATGGCGTGCTAGGGAGGGACAGGAGTTACATTGGGTGGGGAGTTGACAAAGAAAGGTTACCATCTTCTTGAGAAGGGCCCAGACTGCTGCACCAACCTTTAGGTATATGGGGTTGGTTAGGGGAGAAGGGAGACTGAGGCACAGAGTTGAGGCAGGCTGTGGTCAGGGCATCCAGGGGTCTAGTGGTAGGCTTGGTAGGTGGGGAAGACTCATGGCCTACAGCTTCAGGCTCCTGTGGGCATATGTGAATGTTCTTTGAGCACCATAAAGCAGTAGACAAGCAAGGAATATTATTATCATTCCTCCAAAGAATGATCATTGACCACCTCCTCCTCCTTCCTAGGCTTCCACTGAGCTTAAGCTCCTTTCTGTCTTTAAAGGGAGTGAAGTGTGTATTAACACGTTCATGCTATGGTTCTGGGAACTCAGTACTGATGTCATATCTTCCCAAATACTTGCATTGTAAAAGATTACTATCTATCTTTGACATGGAACTACTATTTCTGGAAATTTCTCCTAAAGAAATATGAAGTGCTCAAGTATTTGATGCAGGGGGTGCATCAGAACGTTCTTCATAATGGCTCAAAATGGGAAACAATCTCATGTCCCATGAAAGACGTTGGATTAATAGGCGTTCTTTCAAATGATCCTATTGATGCTAAAGAGTGGTCTTCATTGACACAACGTATGTCCGTGTAAGATTGTGAAGAAAAAAATCAGAACTACATGTAAGTATAAGTATATATAGTATAGTATGATTCTATGTTGTAGTAAAAAAAAAAAAGTACTATGCATGTAAACAGTCAGGAAATAAAGCCTTTAAAATTCTAAAAGCACTTCTCTCTGGATGGCAGAATTATCAGTAATTTTTACTTTCTTCTGTAACTTTCATTTAGATGGTTGGCTTTGCATTATTACCTAGGTGGCTCCACCACTCTCTAGCTGGGTGACATTGGACCCTTTAGCTAATATCTCAGGGTAGGTTTCTTTGTCTGAAATATGGACATGAATCTAGTTCCAACCTCATAGAGTCTTTTAGAGCAATTAATGCAATAACACAGAAAAGCTCTTAGAACAGTGCCTTGCATACCTTGGGACTCCCTGTTACCTATTACAGCTGTATTTTCTGCAATGAGCAGGCACTGCTTGTACAGTCAGGAAAGCAATAAAACTATCTTCCTTTTGAGAAAAGAGAAGAGTTCAATAGCAAGTGGACACAGGAATTCTGGTAGGGATTGAGGTACAATCCTCTTTGGAGCTTTCCTGGTGCTGTCAATCCCCCCAATGTGCTCTTCTGACTATCATGTCTCAGGAGGGAATTGGCCTGCACGAGATCTTTAAGTGCCAACAGAATCAGAAATATACCCAGTAAATGGAAACTGAGTTTTTTTAAAGTGCATATTTTATTCCTTAGCAAATCTTGAACTCTATTTTATATTTCTTCCCTTGTGAAACTTTTGTGATTTCAAGCATATTTTGGCTTTAAATCATGGCAGTTTTCCTATTACTATTAATGGCAAGCATATATAAAGAAAATCGGAATTCTGTGAATTCTTCGTGATGGTTCTAACGAAAGCTTGAGTTAAATGTGACATCCCAGGGGAATTGCTGGACCCTGGTGCCTCCTCTGCCTGCTGTCTTCCAGGGCACCAGCCCATCCCCCACAGAGCTGCTGCTCCCTTGTGTACCTGGTGACCCGGAGCCTTCCTAGCCACTATCTGCCCTCACTCTTCTTGCTGATGCTTCTTCTGCGATTTTCTTCTCTTTTGGGTTTTCACTTTCTATTCTCCCATTGCATCACCTTTTCTAAGGACAACCCCTCATTTCTCTCTTGGGGTCACTGCCAGCCTTGGGGAGGGGTGCTATGCTGTGTCCCTGACAGAGCAGTGGTGCTGAGTCATAGCAGTGCAGGTCAGGGCTCCTGTGGGCACAGGCTCCCAGCCTGGACACTACAGCTGCACCCACCATCCCTCCACGGAGACCTCATGGGACAGGCAGTGTGGCATTCCATCCCCCCCAGCAGAGGGGCCAGGTTTCCCTCCCCTCCCCTGGAAGTCTCAGCCACTCTTCCTCACAGGTTCCCTTGGACCGTGCAGCCTGCAGATAAGGGTGCTTTCTGTTTCTGTCTGTCTCTCACTCAAGAGCAAGCTCCTGAGCTGTTTGCATTCCTCTCCACTCTCAAACCGGTAGTGCCAACGTTCCATGGTTTAGAAATTCCAGATTCAGCACGCCAGGCATGACATACGTTGTTCCGTATGTTTTAAGCACTCTGAGCAAATGAGATTGTGTGTTTACCTTCATTGTTCCTTAACATCACAGAACAACTGGAATGGAACATTTAGTTCTTTCCTCACCCTCTCACAATCCCCCTAGCTTCGCAGGCTCTCAAGGCCCCTGTTGCTACCTGCTATGGCCACAGTGGGTTGGGATCTGCCAGAGGGATGGATGGAGAGGGCAAGTGGGACCAAGAAGCCCCAAACCAGGAGATGCTACATTCTGGCTTTTCCTTCAGGGTCAGTCTAAATTATCAGACCCAGGGCATAGACAGCTGGGATTCTGACTGGTGTCGCTAGCCAAGGGTCTAAGGTGGGCAGAGCAGTTAGGATGGCTGTGAGAGGGCAGAGCCCAAGCCAGCCAAGGTGAGGTAAGGTGCACTGGGACATAGTTCAGCCTCCTTGAGGTGGAGGAAGCCATCCAAAGGGATTGCTGAGGGCAGCTGTTTAGTAAATTCCTACGTTTCAGGGGAGGGCGTGTGCCCAAACTGCACAGGGCTGGGCCTGGTGGCGCCTGGTACAGTTGCCCCTCAGTATCAGCAGGAGATTGGTTCCAGGAT
>JAJEJO010001706.1:107824-154812 GCA_020662805.1 Glaucomys volans
AGATTGGTTCCAGGATCCCGGTGGGAACCTGAATCTCTGGATGCTCAAGTCCCTCATATCCAATAGCATGATATTTGTGTATAACAGCAGCACATCTTTCCCTGAATTTTAAATCCTCTGTAGATGACTTATGATACCTAATACAATGTAAGTGCCATGTAAATAGTTACTATATTGTATTGTTTAGGGAATAATGACAAGAAAGTCTTTACATGTTCAGTACAGTTTTATTTTTTCAAGTATTTTTGATCCATGGTTGGTTGAATCTGCAGATGCAGAACCCATAGAGATGGAGGGCCAAATATATTTAGAACAGGTAAGTCCTTCCTGGGCTGCCTGGCTTGCACTTGTTAGTAGGTTGCTATGGTGCTTACACAAACCCTATAATTAAACTTATTTTATTATTCTCCAAGCCAGCAACTCAGTCGACCCTGAACACTATGTTTTTTCCCCTTACTTGACCCATTTCTTCCAGTCCATGTGTTGCTGCTTCTCAATCCCCCAAGATTACACAAACCACCACCCAACCCAAGGTGGCCTTCACATCTCCATTCCTGAAACCATGCTCATCTTCAGCCTGGGTGGCTCTGACCTTCTCTGTTCAAAGTGGACTTTTAATCAGCTGTATTGTCATTCACCGTGAGCTTGCTAGAAATATAGAATTTTGGGTCCCAACCTGGACCTATTGGATCAGAGCCTGCATTTTAAGTCCCTGGGTGGACCATATACACATTGAGATTTGAGAAATGCTGTTGTATACCAATGTTTTTCAAACCATCTGTAACAAAAGACCATTTTTTAAAAAATGATTTTTAAATTAGCACAGACTGATACCTTTGCAAAATACAATAAAATGCATCTTAGAAAAATGAAAAATAAAGCCTCAAGTACAAGCCTCATAAGAATAAGATTCAACAGACATAAACTCACAATTTATCATAAAGTTTTCTAAATGTTTACTCTCAATTTCTGCCCGTTTGTCATTGTGGATGAGTAACCAACAGTTCCTGGATTGGCACTGGACCACACTTTGAGTAGCTGTTGCAGAAAGTGTACTGTAACTTTTCTTCAAAGCTGCTGATGCCCATGTGTCCCATTCTGAAAAGTCAATGTCTTTTCTGTCACTTCAGGTCTCTCCTCTGGCTCAGATTTGGTTGAGCAGTTTAAGATATGTTTGTTAATTACTTAAAATAATTAATTAAATAGCCCCAAGACCCCTGTGACCCAGATAATCTCCCCTCTTCCACCCACACTTTGCCCATCTCTGCTCAGTGTCCAAGGCATCAGTAGGTCACCCTACCCTCTCTGGCAGGGTTGGACCCAGGGAAGTTAGCACAGGTGCTGAGGAGGAAGGGTTAGATTGGGGCATCTGTTCCCCTAGCTCCCTCTGCTGGGCATGGTTGCAGCCACCTTCTACTGAAGGTCTTGGCTCCAGCCTTGTCCTGGTTCTAGCATCCACTATGCCTCCCTGCCCTTCAGGCCTGGGGTGGGAAAGGTCCTCAGTTCTTCTGATTCTCAGGTACTTCTCCATTTGGAAAAGGCTTCCCTTCTTCTGCCCACTCCTTTGTAAATAGTTGCTTTATTAAACATTCCTCAGTCACTTCATTCTAGTAGGTTCTCTGTATGACATCCAGCACTCTCATGGGCAAAGGATATTTTTCTACTGGTTGAAATTTGCCAAAAATCCCCAGTGGTCATCTCTGAAAGAATGAAAGGAAATTATTGGGGCAATGAACAAACACAAGTTTTTAAAAAGTGCATCCAGCATGGGTGTGTGTGAACATGTGTGCATGGTGTACATATTTCATCTCTACCTGCTATTTTCCTTTTACTGCTTTTTTTGTTTTTGATTTTTGATAATTTCATATTGCTGTTTCCTTTATATCCTTATACATTGCCCTAAATCCTACCCCACCTTTTGGTTTCCCTCAGATAAAACGGGACCTAGAAAATACAAGCAGTATATGGGTGAAAATCATACATACAATGGCTGTTTTCATTTTAGTCACATATGCTGTTCTGACTTAGAACTAGATGTCAAGACATCTCTTACCTTACCTTATCCCAATCCTGAAAAATGTATGTATTCAAATAGAAATGTTTATTTAATAGTGTTAAAGATTTCTGAGTCATTTTGAGAAGTGTGCCCCCAATTCTTTGGAAAACACAATCAAGCTCTTTATCTACTGGCTGTGGCTTGTTTTTCATTTTGCATCTTTAAGTGATTTGTCATAGAGCTGCTCAACATCGAGCAGAATGACCGAGCTGGAAAGGCTACCCCAAAAGTGTACCAGGATTTAATTTTTCTTTTACAATCTATAATGGACAAAGATCCTGCTTTTACTCAGCCATTTCCTTTTTAAACGGATTTGATTTTTTTCCTCCAGAGCAAATACATCCTTTAATTATAATACCTCATTAGCTATTGTACTATTTCATTCTCAGACATTTTCTTTAGCTCCTTAACATTTCCAGTGACAGTGGGATAATTATGTGTGTTGATAGCTGAGTGGGAATGTGTCTAAATATATAAAGATTCATCCCAAGCACTTGCACCATGACTCATACTGTCTTGAGGCTTTCTTTTAAAAGACCCCTTCCCACCCACATTGTACCTCTTCCTAGCTATTAATCTTCCTTCTGTTAAGAATTGTTTGCCTACCATTTTGAGGCCCTGGGTTTGATTCCCCAGCACACAATAAAAAAAGTTATTTCTTACTTTGGAGGACAAATGGGCTTAGTAAAAAGCATGTTCTACACTAAAATTTCTTTTTAAAATATATTTTTGTTTTATTTGACACATAGTAACTATATATTTTATGGGGTACAATGGGACATTTCAATACATGTAAAATTTCTTGCTCAAGGTATTATCCTCTACCAGATAGATTTGAATGAATAGATTGTGTGTTGGCTGCTTAAAGATAATTATTTTCTCCACAAAACTGGTCTATAGTCGTGGATTGGGGAATACATACACTCCACTGGCTGGAAAATAGGGCTAGATTTTTATTTTATGTTATTTGTTTGTTTGTTTATTTATCTATACTGTGGATTGAACCCAGAGGTGCATAACCTCTGAGGTATATCCCCAGCCATTTTTATGTTTTATTTTAAAAATATTTATTATTTTTTAATTTTGAGACAGAGTCTCACTAAGATGCTTAGGGCCTTGCTAAGTTGCTGAGGCTGGCTTTGAACTTGTGATCCTCCTGCCTCAGCTTCCCGAGTTGTTGGGACTACAGGCATGTGCCACCACAACTGACAGGGCCTGCTCTTTATAAAGACGGTTTGGCAGCTGTTGGCATGGCACGATTTCAAGATGTAGAGTAGGCTTCCTAGAAACTCCTTAGCTAGCGATAGAGTAATTAAAAGGCTAATACTTCAGAAGAGGAAATCCATTGTCTTAAAATTCACTGGAGAACAGGATTCCATAGGACAAAGAGCAGTACTGAAAATGTGGCATAATGGACAAAAGGATATGTATTATGGGCTGGACCAGTGCTTCTCAAACTTTAATATGCCTCTCAAGCACGAGTTAGAATGATTGAAGGTTGCAGTGTGCCCATTCATTCTGCATTTCTAAGATGTTCCCCTGTAATGCTGGGGTTGCTGGTCCGTGGACCACACCGAGTGGCCAGGAGCTAGAAGAAGGGCTCCTTAGGAGGTGAAGAGCTGAGGCAGCTGAGGCAAAGGCTGAGGCCAGCCACAGAATGGGGAATGGAGAAGAGGCGAGAACCTCATGCCAAGAAGATGTGGTCCAGAAAGAGGAGTGAACGGCCTCCCAAATGGCCTTGAGAGTGGTAATGAACATGGTATTTGAAGGACACACAGTTCCCAGAGACCATGGCAAAACCTCAACTCAGGTAACTCTTTTTATTCCTCCTATTTGATCAATTAACTAATGGACTGGAAAATCAGACTGTGTAGCAACTCCCAGCACTGGCAGAACCACCTAGGAGGAAAGTCTTGAATTAAAGACCTGCTGGGTGAGCAGGTTTTCAGTATCAAATTCCCCCGCATTGGCCTTGTCTGACCTTGTAGTGTCTGAGATGGCAGGATAGCTAATTGCAAATAAGCACAGGCTTTGAGTCCTTGCTTTGTTACCTACACACCATGTTATGCAGGTATCTTCTCCGAACTTTAGTGTCTGCCGGGATAGAGATTATAATAGCAGATACACTAGGATTGCTGGGAAGGCATGAAAAGATGTAAGCATCAATATTTGGAACATATACTCCTCAACAAATGCTAGTTTCCCTCTTCCTCTTTCATCTCCTTCTTACTTTCATTTTAATATGCAGTTCACTAAGCCTATTTTCAGGTGCCACCACTTCTTTCACCTGCCACTGCAGCCACCTGTGCAGAATCCTAGCTCTTGACCTTGTACTTCCTCAAGTTCAGGAATCCAAGCAGATAGAGCACCAGTTTGGGGGATTAACCTGTAGCCCAGAGGACCCCTGCATTTCTAGCTTAGTGAGCAGCATTTGACTTCTGGAATTTCACATTCTTCTTTTTTTTTTTGGAACTGGGAATTGAACTCAGGGACAGCCACATCCCCAGCCCTATTTTGTATTTTATTTAGAGACAGGGTCTCACTGAGTTGCTTAGGGCCTCGCTAAGTTGCTGAGGCTGGCTTTGAACTCACGATCCTCCTGCCTCAGCCTCCCAAGTGCTGGGATTACAGGCGTGCACCACCGTGCCCAGCTTCACTTTCTTCTTGAGGAGTCAGATGTGTGAACAAAAATTAGGGGAGATCCAAGATGGCGGATTAGAGGAAGGCTGCATTCCTACTTGCTCCGTGGATTCCTACTTGCTCGGGATTCAAACAGCAGGAATATGACTCTCAACGAGATTTTATATTCAAAGCACATATAAGGGGTCCCCAGGTGCCGCTCCAGAACCAACTCAGCCGGGCTGGGCTTGGCCCGCTGCGGGCAGCTACCATCCGGGAGCGCCAGACCCTGCAGCTGCTTCGGAGCCACCAACCTGGGTCTGCGCCAGCCAACAAGTGAGTGCGGGTCCCCAGTAGCGCTTTGGAGTCACTGGCCGCGGCTCCGGCACCAGCCGGCGGCCTCCCAGGCAGAGACCGAGCATCTCAGGCTACCTGGGGCATTCAGAGGTGTCTGGGAAACTCTGTGATCGCGGACTCTGGCGGGGAGATGGAACTACCCCACGCCATTTTGGCGGCTTAACTGGCGGAGAAGGCCCATTACCAGCTTCCTGGGGCCTCCAGCTGCGTCAGGGGAGCTTCAACCGGGAAACTCTGGGAACGCAGTCTCTGGCAGGGAGTGGGAACTATTCTGCGCCACTCCCGCAGCTTCCCTGGCGGAGAGTGCCCATCTCGGGCTTCCCAGGCCCTCTAGCCGCACCTGGAGAGGTTGGCCTGAAGCCCCTGGAATCGCTGACTCCGGCGGGGAGGTGGAACTGCTCTGAGCTTGGTGGCTTCCCTGGCAGAGGGGGTCCATTTCCAGCTTCCTGGGGCCGCCAGCAGTGTCAGCAGTGTCTGGAGTGATCCCGCAGGGAGCTTTGGGCCTTTGGCAATAGCTTACAGTGTCCTCAGGAGAGAGCAACCACCTGCCACTGCCTGAACCCCCAGAGAGGAGTTCAGGTCAGCCTGGGCTCTCAAGCCCAGTGTCTCCATCACTGAGCACAGTTCTGTGACACCACCACAACTTGAACTAGTGCCCAGGCCCACACCCAGGCCCGGAGTCTACCACCTTGCTGTATCTAATTGTCTATCAACACTAGGCTGCCTCTGCCCAGAAGCATTGATCATTCCCAACCTGGAGGTAGTGGGACAGCACCTTTCTTGGGTCACCGCTTGATCAAACACCCCTCAAGCAACAGAGGGGAAGATACACGAGCACCATGAGAAAACACGGGAAGAAAGTGTCCCAATTAAACCTAGATGATATATCAAGAGAACCCAAAGACAGCATGGTAGAAGGAATGACAGAAATGGAGTTCAGAATGTTCATAATTAAAGTGATCCGAGAAGAGAATGATGTGACGAGAGAGCAGATTCAGGCTATGAATAATCAGCTAATAGAGCAATTGCAGGAAGCAAAAAATTACTTCAATAAAAATTAGGGTCCACCCTGGTGAGTGTAACCACCATGGAGGGAGGTGTTAACTGTGCTTGGGATACCTTGGAAAGATTTACAACAGACTTTTCATTTGTCTTTCAAAGTCAGATAGGAGTTGGTTGGACTAATACTAGGCCTTAGCCATAGACCCATCTTCTCAGGTTAATCTGAGATTATGAGGTTTTTCTGGGACGCAGGATTTTTAGTGCTAAACCTCAGACAGCCTCAGGCATGCCAGAGTGGTTGGTCATCCCTATTAGTCTGGCATGATCTAAGATTCCTTGGTCATGAGTACCAATCATTGGTGCTTCCTGAAGACCTGAGTTGGAATTTATTTCCAGGACTATAGCTTGGGAATCTGCATTTTAACATCCCAGTACTCTGCAGATGCTTCTACTCCACACTTAAGTTTGAAAGCACAGCAGTATCATTTTCTCCAAGCTTAGACGCCTGTCAGGGATTGATCACATCTCTCAGCCATAGTCATCCTCAGGACCAGCATGGAGAGTGTGGGAGGAAAAAGGAAAACCTCAACATTTCTGAAACCTGAGCTTCTGCCATTGATTTCCAATTTAGCAGGAACTGTGGGCCCACATTGTTCTGCAATGGGTCCTCTAATAGTGTGTCTGTGCTTCCAGCTCACCAGGACATCCAGTTCTGCTTCCAGGCTCAAGATGTTCTGAATATCACCAAATCTTTGCTGCCATGGGGTCTGCTTTGGCATCCAGTATATCACAGTCCCTTCCCTCTGTCTCAATGATATTCCAGACAGTAGAGCCTCCATCCATTTGTGTCCTTAAGTGGGGAGAATAGAGAAAGTACTAGTCTCAATATACATGTGGCATTGGTGAGATACACATTCACTGCTTTAAGCCATTGAGATTTTGGCATTGGTGGTTGCCACAACCACAACCAGACTGCCATGGTAGACACAGGTTGGTTCTATCCAAGTGTGACTCTCTAACCCTCTTGAGTGGTTAGTTACAGAGCAAAAGGCAGACACACAGAACTTCACTTATTGATTCTCAGGAATAAAGCAGGAAAAAAAGTAAATATTTCTTTTTAGAATTTGCTGAACAGAAAATGAGATTCCAACTAAACTAGAGATGAGATAGCCCCATGAGGCATCCTTGGATCCTGTGCCCCTGCACCAGAAGTTTCAAGAAGTTACCAGTTCTTAGCGTGGCTTATGAAAAGACCTTGCCATTCCAACCAGAATGCTAAAGAGTAAGCCAGGCCAGAGATATGAGGCAGGACCTGGGAATCTTGGCCACCAGCAGAGGAATCAAAAGGAACAAATGGGTATTTTAAAGCTCAGAAAGTTTCCCCAACTTTGGGGTTAATTTATTCCCTGGGTACCAGCACCTGGATTGCAATTTGAATGGAAGCCATTCTCTCTCTTTACAAGTCAAATAGCTAAGATGCCTACTTCACTTAGCCAGTAGGAATGAGTAAAAAAAGAAAAATCTCAATTGCTGAATGCCAAAGCCACAAGAAGGAACTGATTCCTACCAGGGTGGAGTTTCTTTCCTGCATCCACATTTACAAGACTTGCTCCAGTCATGCCATCTTCCCTCCTGCCTGCACAAAAAGGAGCTCCTGTGGCTGGCTGGGGACCCTGAAGATGCTAAAGGAAATTTTGAATGGTTCCCTGGGATTTTGTCAAGTCACTTGTCCAGAATATGTGACAATTTATATTTTGTAATGACTAAAGGCTGATTTTCCATTTTGGTTCCATATCATTGTATCTCCGTAGGAAGACGTTGTTAGAGAATGCTTGAGATTTGGGGGCCTGTTCAGAGATGAGCAACAAATCTTACTTCCCAGCACATAGTATTCCCCACTGAGCTCCTTCTTACTTTGTTTTTGCATTTCTCCTTCATCTGAGGCCCCCTGCTCTGATTCCCTTCCCCCATTAAATACCTTGTTCTTGGGGGAGCACTCACCTACATGGAGGAGCACTTCCCAGGTGCCTGGCTTTCTGCCAAGGGTTCTATAGGAATCCACTCTCGCTCCTCACACCGTCCCTATGTGGTGCATGTTCACTGAGGTTTCCTTCTGTGTGGAGGGGGCTCCACCTGGGTGGCATCTCCGTTTCTTCTGGATGGTAAGCATGGAATCCAGAACTGGGTGTCACAGCTCTGTCCTGAGGAGCAAACCCCATCAGACACAGTTCTCTTCTCTGCTTCATCCCGTCACACTCACACTGGGTATCTAATGGGTGTCCAACATCAGTAGCCACCACCTGTGTCCTCTGATATTAGCCTCACTAGAAATAAAGGGGACATTTTACCCTTATCTGCCCTCTTCCTTTGTCTTATTTCTTAATTGGTTAATAACCAGATAGGGAAGAGGGATGCATTTCATTGGACTCTTTTAAAAACTGCAATATTAAGTACTATTATCACTCCTTTGTAAAGACAAGGGTACTAAGGCCCAAAGAGATCAAGCAGATCTCACAACTTAATCTCTTAAAAGATCACACACTTTGAAACTGAAGCCAGACATTCTGACTCCAGATTCTACACTCAGCTACTACCATACACAGTCGATAAAACATGGTGTTGTTTTATGCCTGTTTTTTCCTTTATATAAATGTGCAGTCACATCTAGTCAGATATGTGTGTGTTCTGTATTTCATGTTATGAAAGCTCCATCTGTATTTCTACCTGCTTCTCTATTTCCTTGCTTCTGACCCCTTCAGTGTCAGTATTTATGTGGTCCTTAGTGAGATGTTCTTTAACATTGGAAGTATTTTCATGTTTCAATATTATCTTAGTTAATATAACATTGCCTTGGAGGAAATCATATACAGGTATAAATGGTGGGTACCAAAAGTTACATCAGATATTTACAATGTACATTGCATTTTTTCCAAGAAAAAATGTTAGAAATAAGAATTGCCTCTTCAAAAGCTCATGTAGTTTCTAGTGTAGCTATAATAGCTCTAATATTTCACATTTGCAAGATAGAATGGTATAAACCAATGCTGACTTTTAGGGGGGAATCCTCTCCTGTCTGGGCCTGGGGAAGGATGGATCCAAGGAAAGCTAACAGGGGCAGGCCCTTGTGTGGGGGCAGAAGGTGATAGAACTTTGGGATTCCACCCACACTAACACCAGACAGTCCTTTCCAGAATCCCTAGCCATTTGTCAACAATAACTTTCTTAAGATCAAACTTCATGCCCAGAGAAGCAGGGGCCTGGATTGCTTTTAGTGGAATGGTTCTTGCTGTCATAGAGAGTGTTTTGCCCCTTAGACCCCTTATTCACCAGTGGGCGGGGTGGGAATATGCTGCTCCCATGTCCGTTGGTGTGTCTGGAGATGATCATCCAGGGCTGCTGGCTCTGGTTTCCCTGTTTAACCTGCACCTTCTGTGGTAGGTCTGTCTGGCCACCCTGCCCACTTCCCTGGCCCCTGTTCTCCTTCATGTCTCTTTTAGGGCAGGCCTCATTTCCTAGTGCCTAATTGAAATCCTAGAGCTGGATTTCAGGCAACTGAGGCTCAAGGGAGGTCAACTGAACTCAGCTAAGGTAACCTGCCTACTAATGATGCTGAGCTGGGCACAGACCCAGTGCTCCTGATGTCCATCAGGTGCAGAGTCTATGTGGGCTTCACTACCCTGCCTGGCCACCTCCTGCAACCCATCCTACTGTGCCTCTTCACACCCTGAGTCTCCTCCATTCTGGCAGGGTCACCCTGTCCCACATGTTTGTTCTATCATGAAGGGTACCTGTGTGTTGTGGGGGGAATGTCTTTGCAGGATCCGTAACAATTGGGTGGGAGCATTTGGAGGCCAGGGGGAGTTCTAATGTTCAGAGTTCAGATGGGAAGCACCATCCTTAGGGGTTTGGCCACCTACCAGCATCGCCCTCACCCAGTGCGGGCCCTGGCCTGGCCTACAGCTATGTGTAGCCAAAGCACTCCTGCTGAGTTTGTGAGTGGGCGGGATAATCCAGCACACATCCTGGATTCACAAAACCATGTGCACACAAGACAGGAATACTTATTACTCTTGCAAGGAGAGTTTGAAAGGAGAAGCATGGTGCCCCACGAAGCATGGAATGCAGACAGCTAACGAGAGGGATAGAGAAGCCAAGGCTTGAAGGTTAACCCTTGAAATGGGTTAGCAGGCTCCAGGGGCCTAGGACCAGGCTTCAGTTAGGGTCTCTGAGTTGAGGGGGAAGTGAGGCAACTCCAAGACGGCTATCAAGTAGATGGCCAGAAATATGGCCCTGAAATTGAGGTGAGAAGTTTGGGCTAGGGAGAAACTGGTGAAATTCAAATAGGGTGGAGGATGAGGGAACTGAACTGAGTGAATTGGAGGAGAAGAGGGATGAGTCAGGGGGAAGAAGGGAAATGTGCCAACACATAGCAACCCAAGGAAGTGTGACTGCAATGGGAGGGGAGGGTGGAGCTAGAAGAGGGCGTAGATGGAAGGTCAGGACTTCTCTTTGGGAAGGCAGAGACATTTAAAAGCTGGTGAGATGGAGTCAACAGAAAGCAAGGGTGTGTGGAGGGAGGAGGGTCTAGCTTTTGACAGAAGGTTCCTCTCTCCTCCACTGGTCCAGAGGGAAGGAGAAGAGGATGTGCAGATACTAATGTAGTCATGGATTTGGGAAAGTAGTTTTAATTTTACCAGTGAAAGAGGAAAAGCTTTTAAAAGTGGAAGGAGCAAGACAGTGGGTGGGATTTGAGGAGCACAGAGAATCAGCCTCAGAAGCAAAGGAGGCCCTGCAGTCAGTCAGAACCAGACATCTGAAAGCCCACAGCCCCTCTGCAAGGACACTGAGTGCGGCTTGCTGAAACTTGTCCTGACCACATAGACAGTTCTGGGCCTGGACACTGGGTAGAGCATGCCCCTGTAGGGATCAGCCACTGTTCCTAGAAGCCAAATGGTGCTGCCATCTCTGCTGCTTCTGGACAGAATTCTTCAGTATCTCTGCCTTTTTGTGCAATTTGCTGTAGAGGCAAAGTCTTGGAAGAAGACATCCAAGTCACTGAGTCCTGGTCATGTGCCCAGATTGCCTTCTCTGTCAGAGAAGCAAGAGAAGCTGGCATCTGTGGCTTCTAAAGTACGAGTTGTGTTCTGTTCTCAGCAAGATTCATATGGTGGTAAGGACTTTGAAAGTCACACAAAGGACAGAAAAACATTTACAACAGGGCCCTCTCTCCAGCCATCCTCTGGACAGCTGCTGAAAGTCCCTTTTGTTGGACTCATGCACCCAGAGAGCAGCTCCCTACTACTGGAACTGGGCTGAGATCTTTCTCAGAGTGCAGGAGGATGCTACTGCAGATGGATGGTCTCTTACCCTCATTTGGGCTTGTCATAGCGAGAGTCAATGAGATGACTTCTTCACTTTTTGAAATACCCATTGAGAATCAGCACACTAGGAGATTTAGTATTCAGAAAGTAAAGACAGCTCTTGGTCAGAGGGCATATTCTAAGAAGAATATTTAATCTGTAGCTCTGCAATTTGAAATGATTCTTCATTTGACAGCTTATCCAAGTGAATAAGCTGACTAATACAATTGAATATGCTGACTAATAAAAAATGCTGAGCCAATTTAAATGACCATCGTTGTGCCCTTTGGATGTGCACAACTGTACTAAAAATGATCTGAAGCATTGATCTTTCACTTCAGATCCTTTAGTATTTTCTTCAAATGTTTAGGTGCTCTGGTGTCAGGTGCCTAGATATTTGCAATTGTTTTGTCCCTTTTGATTAATTGACCCCTTCGTCACTATATAATGGTCACCCAAAACTTGGAAATGGGGAGATACTGGTCAGAGTGCAATGTTTCAGTCAAGAGGAGTAAGTATTTGAGGTGATGGCTGTTAATTAATATAATAATTCTACATTGTATACATATATGATGGCTTGACTTTGTACCCCATAAATACAAATAGTTACAATTTATCAATATCTAATAAAATAAATAATAGAAAAGTCCCGGAGCAACTCATCAGTTGTAAAGACACTGGAAACACAGCCGAAAGGATCATTTTAGCCTTAGGTGAAACTCTGAGTTAGCCGGAGATGCTGAACCTTAAGAAAGATGTAACAGAAGGGGAAAGGAACAGATATAACAAGTCACATAGGGAAGGACCCTAACAAGTGCAAACCAGAAATGCTAATATTCTTTAGATGGAAACATATTGGCAAAGAGGAGGAGTCTGGAACATTATAGAGAATGTGAACTTTTTAAGAAGAATAATAGTCAATGTCATTTGGAAACTGATTTAGAACATAGCATCATTACTGAGAAATATTTCATTGAATCCACTTATTTTTAGGTGGTGTTAGGCTCCAAAATATAAAGAGATTCAAGGAGAATTTAGGTAATTTTGGTTCTAGCTATGAAAGTGAAGTTAAATATCTTTGCTTTGAAAGAAAATGACTATATAATTTCCCTTCTTTAGTAGATTTGTAAGAAAATTTTCAGACTATGCATCAGTTCCCTGAGGGAATTAAATGTCATGTCTCATTTTCTTATAAATTAGCAGAAAAGCATAAATGAGAAAAAGTAAGTTTTATAAGGAGAACCAGGCCACAGATGCAAAAATTCTCTGATAGTTGAGAGTAGCAATAGAAGTTAGGATAAAATACAAATGTTAATTATGAAATAGAGTTCTGAGTTCTTGGGCTCCAGGGGAATTCAGCTGCTTCATAATCTTCTCTACTTGTCTACTTGTAAATTATTGGTTGTGGATAAAATGCTCCTGAGTAACCCTGACCTCAAGTTCAACACCTTCAGCCTATTTAGGGAATATGATTATCCCCCTTCCATTACAAACTTATCAGTATAAAATCTAGATGTCTAGATGCAGATATTTCACCTTTCCCTTATCTTTCCCCCATCTGTTTCTTTTCTTAAAATTTTCGTAAATATTTTCGAAGTTACAGTGTTGGCCCAAGTATTCAGGCTAAGCTTTGGTTTAGGAATTTTACTTGTCAGACTTTTGCAATTTTTTATTTAAAAATAAATTATTCCAATTGACACATAAAAATGGTACACTTTTATGGGATACCAAGTGATTTTTTTTTTCTTTTGGTACTGGGGATTGAACCCAGGGGTGCTTAACCACTAAGCCACATCCCCAGCCCTTTTTATATTTTCTTTGGAGACAGGGTCTCTCTGAGTTGCTTAGGGCCTTGCTAAGATGCTGAGGCTGATTTGAACTCCTGATCCTCCTGCCTCAGCCTCTTGAACTGCTGGGATTACAGGCATGTGACACTGCAACCAGCTCCATGTGACATTTTGATACATATATACATTGTGTAAGGTTCAAATTAAGGTAAATATATGTATTGCCTCTATTTTCTTTTACTTTTTTTTTTTGGTGGTGAAAACATTCAAAATCCTTTCTTCTAGCTCTTTGAAATATACAGTACATAATTGTTATACATAGTCACCCTAGTGTGCAAGAGTATGCCAGATTTTATTTCTCTTATCTAACCATAACTTAGTTCCCTTTGGGTTATTTATTTTTTAAAGGGAAGTAAGAGACTCGTAATTATTCTCTCATATGATTCCAGTTTCTACTCTGATCTTTGCCTCCTGTTGACTTGAATCTTGATTGCTTAGAAAGAGCCTGAGGTTATTTAAATTCTGGGTGGTGGAATGAAGGTTAGAAATCCCCACACAGTGGGAAGAGGACTGTTGAGAGAAGTTTTCTGACATAAGACCAAGGAAACCTAGGGTGGTCACAACTGGTCAGCAATGCAGCGGCCTTCTGCTCAGAAAGAGATGCTAGGGTGAGAGGTGTGCACAGGACCTCTTGAGCCTGAAAGTTTCTGAAGAGCTTCTGGAATGATCCAGGATTCCTCTTCCAAGGGAGCATGTGCTTCTGGGAGTCTGTTAGAGTTGCTGAGGGTCCTCCTTAGATCTAAACTACGATTACTTTCTGATAAGGCAGGGACTGGGCTTTCCAGCCCAGCACGGTGACAGACTCAGAAGGAGGTGCTCCTGTGGAGCTGTTGGCAGTGGTTCCTTTGGCCCAGGATTAAAGCACCCTGTTCAGGCCAGCTGAGTTGTATTTTCACCACCAGCTTTGGTCGTGTTGTGAGGATTATACCTTCATTTGTAAGAATCTTTCAAACCAGGTTACAATAATGGAATTTAGTTTAACTCTATCTGTGTCTTCTTTAAAAAAATTATTTTTTTACAAGTTTTTCAAATGGTCACCCACAATCAAATAATTTGATGGACTTTTTTTTGTAATTTGTTATCTGTATTTTGTGCATGGAAAATGGGAGCGTTTATCATTTAGTTAATAAAAGTAAATGTTTCAACATGTCTCCCCACAGTCACAGTGTACTAATTTCTCAGCCTGTGACTGCTGATGGGACACAGTGAGAAGGAAGCCCTGCCCAGGTTGTGACCTGGCCAGGATTGCTTCACCCAATTCCCATCATGAGAAAATGATCAAATTTGGATTGTGGAAACTTCTGTGATTCTGTGATAGACTCTGAAAATAGTCAGACTGCAGAACAAACTAGGGAACATTCTGGACTCTTCAAAATGTCATTATTGGGAAGGACAAAATCCACGGGGGAAACCCTGTGTTAAAAGAGACAAAAGAGGCCTGACAACTACATGCCATATATAATCTCT
The DNA here is from genome assembly GCA_020662805.1 of Glaucomys volans. Lineage (NCBI taxonomy): Eukaryota > Metazoa > Chordata > Mammalia > Rodentia > Sciuridae > Glaucomys > Glaucomys volans. The sequence goes on from JAJEJO010001706.1 coordinate 122,533, forward strand.
GATTGGATCCTGGATTGGAATAAGGATACAATGGGGAATGGGAGGATCAGGAAAAGTAGAATAGCGACAGTGTGTTGAATAAGATCTTTGTATACGTGGTGTTACCAGCAGCCAAGCCAGGGAAGCTGCCTGGATCCTGGATGGTGCAGCTGCCCACCTGCATAAGAAATAAGCAAACTATATAAAAAGGAAAAATGAATTTGATGCAGTTTGGTTCAACAGAGGAGAAGCAGCTAGATTGTTCTAGCTGTAAAAGTGGTTACAATCTATAGAAACAAAAAGCAGGAGATGTACATGTGTAGATATAGCTAGCTGTGCTGGCCAGAGAACATGTCGATTTCAGCTTCCTTCTTACCTGGAAGGGCCAGGGTGCAGTTTCTCTTAGATTTGACCGGGGGGATGGGGGGTAGGTGTGTAATGTGTACTGAGATAAGAAGTTTATTTTGGATATAACTTTACATTCATTCACATAGGCTTTTGTGCTTTCACTTATCCCGTTGTTAATTTCATTTCCATTCAACATGCATTCAGCACCTATGCTGAGAATACAGGAATGATTAAGGCAAAAAGATGTCACAGTTTAGTGGATGAAAACCAATACATGCCACAGGGCATGACAAGTGGTTTTTAAGATGGAGAATATAAAATTTACATGAAATAGATTTTCCTTTTTTTTTTTTTTTTTTTTCCAGATGGGGTCTCATTATATTGCCCCAGCTGATCTTGAACTCCTGGGCTCAGGTGATCCTCCTGCCTCAGCCTCCTAAGTAGCTGAGAACTATAGGCATGTACCACTATGCCTGACCTAGTATTGTTTCTTATTCATTTAAGTATATTTTGTGATTATTTTATGTTATTATTTTTGGGCAACTAAATCAAATCTCAGTGGTTAAGTGATGTGATAAACCTCACACAGCCAGTAGGTGGCAGGGCAGGGATTTCCTCCCAGGGGAAACCATACTACAACAACCTAGCTCAGGCACCATGGCAGCAACTTTTGGGGGTTCATCTCCATCTCTGCATTTGGCAACTGGTATCTGCCTCTTGAAGTTTGTCGCAGCTACACAGCTTTAATTTTTTCATTCATTCATACCATTTATTGAACATCTATTACATGCAATCCAAGAAGACCTTGGAATGACAGGTGCTAACAAGATGTAATTTCAGAGGATTTAGAACATACTAGGTAAAGAAGTAAAGATCAGATGGTGCTATCTTCTTACCTACTCACCTGGAAGTTCTTTGAAGTCAAAGTCACAGTCTATCTTTTATGGTTATGAATCTGCTTATTACAACATCATTTTAAAAACAACTTTGAATTTCTACCTAAAATTCATCAAGAAAATTCAATCCATCTTTAGTTTGTTAGAAAACCACATGGAAAGAGATTTGCCACTCAGTCCTTCTCAGATATCTGCTCTCTTATCTTTAACCCCCAAACATTATTTCTTTGAAAATGTACATCTTTGCTTTTCTATCTATAGCAACTCCACAGCCTGGTGCTTTCTAGTTTCGTGAAGAGCCCTCCATTATATAGGTAAATCTCAAGCATCATTCATGTGAGCTTTGAAGTATTCTCAGTGGCCAAAGAGTAAAAACATAAGTACCTGATAGTAAGAAAGGCTTTTAACAGAAGGAGCCATTAAGAAGTCATCTAAGCAGAAAAAATAGTTGGATCCTTGCCTGTTGGTTTAACATGCCTGAACCAGGCAGTGAGCACTGTGATCTCTCTTCAGAGATCATTCAGTCTGCCTCACAGCAACATTTTTTTAAAATGTTTTTGTTGGTGCATTATAGTTATACACAATAGTGAGGTTCATTTGGATGCACTCATACTGCACAGAATATAATTTATTCCATTTGGTCCCCAGTACTTCCTTTTTCCTTTCCTTCCTCCCTCCCTCTGCTACCCTTCCTCTATCTACTGGTCTTCCTTCTATTTGTTTATTTATTTTTAATTTAGTGCTTTATAGGTATACATGAAGGTGGAATTCACTGTGGTATATTCATATATGTACATAGGATAGTTTGGTCACCCACAGTTCCTTCCTTTCCTGTCCCTCCTCCCTCCCCACCAATCCCCTTCTTCTACTCCATTGATCTTCCTTTTATTTTTATGGTGTCCCCCTTTTTTCCTTATTTTGCTGTAGCTTCCACATATGAGAGAAAACATTCAATCCTTAATTTTGAGTCTGTTTTATTTCACTTAGCATGAGGTTCTCCAGTTCAATCCATTTACCAGAAATATGCCATAATTTAATTCTTTATTGTTGAGCAAAACTCCATACATATGTATGGGTGTGTATGTGTGTGTGTGTGTGTATGTGTGTGTGTGTGTGTATATACATATATATGTATATGTAGGAATCAGCATCCTTTAGAAATGGTTGAAGCTGTGGACAGATGAGGAGTCTTTAAAAACGAGGTCTCTTTTGCTTTGTCAGCTCTTCCAAACAATAATGGGAACGATTATTGTCAGCTCTTCCAAACAATAATGGGAATATATATATAAAACATATATATATGTATATATATATTATATATTACATGTTCTTTACCCATCCCTCTGTTGATGGGTACCTGGACTGGTTCCATAACTTGGCTCTTAAGAATTGTGCCACTGTAAGCATTGATGTGGCTGCACCCCTATAGTATGTTCTTTTGGAAAATACCAAGGAGTGGGATAACTGGGTCATATGGTGGTTCTATTCCTAGTCTTTAGAGGAATCACCATACTGTTTTCCAGAGTGGTTGTACAAATTTGCAGTCCCACATACAATGTATGAATCTACCTTTCCTCCCACATCCTACCCAGCATTTATTATTATTTGTACTCTTGATGGCTGTCATTCTAACTGGAGTGAGATGAAATCTCAATGTAGTTTGGTTTGTATTTTACTGATTTCTAGGAATGTTGAACATTTTTTCAAATTTGTTAGACTTTTTTATTTCTTCTTTTGACAAATGTCTGTTTAGTTCTTTGGACCTTTGATTGATTGTTTTTGTTTTTGGTTTTGGTTTTTGGGTGTTAATTTTTTTGAGTTCTTTATGTATGCTGGTTATTTATCCCCTGTAGGAGGAGTAGCTGGCAAAGATTTTCTCACATTCTGTGGGCTGTCTCTACATGCTCTCAATTGTTCCCATTATTGTTTGGAAGTTTTTAAATTTGATGCTGCCCTACTTATTGAATATTGCTTTTGTTTCTTGAGCTTTAGGGATCTTGTTAAGGAAGTTGGTGCCTGTACCAATATGTTGACCGTATGTTTCTTCTAGCAATTATAAAGTTTCTAGTCTAATTCCTAGATCTTTGATCCACTTTAAGTAGAGTTTTGTGCAGGGTGAGATATAAGAATTTAGTTTTATTCTTCTACTTATAGATATCCAATTTTCCTAACACCATTTGCTAAAAAAGCTATCTTTTCTCTAACATATGTTTTTGGCACCTTTGTCTAGTATCAGGTGACTGTATCTGTGTGGGTTTGTCTCTCTCAGCAACATTTTTGAATATGCAAGTCTCAGAGGGGATTTTCTATTGAGCCAGAGCACTGGGTAAGAACCCACTACAAGTTACACGGCCATAATGGTGGTAAATAAAACATATTGAGTGATGAGAGTTTTTATAAGGAGAATATTAGTAAAGGAAAGAGCAATCAGGAAAAGAGACCAGAGGAGATGGTACTGGGGAGAAGGGGCTGCCACCCCACCCAACAGCTGTGGCCTCAGTTCTGTAGCTGTGGTCTTGCCAACACCTGGACCCAGGGGTTATTACACTCCTACGAGATGCTTTATCCCTGGAACGTTTTAACACAGGATTGCTACTGCTTTCTAGCAGACTTCTCTGATATTTAGACTTGAGGTATAGACTTGGTAGACTTTAAGATGCTGTGTAGGTTGGTTGAAATACAAGGGCATAATGGTTAAAGCATAAAAAAGAAAGTGATCCTTATGTATATTTGGTGGAGAAGATGATGATTTTGGTTTTGAACATAAGCTTGAGACGTTGTACCCAGGTAGAGATGTCCAATAGGCAGTTAGAAAAAAGATCTGCATCTTGGGACTGGGATGGTGGCTGGATGTGTTGCCTTAGGAATCAGCATCCTACAGAAATGGTTGAAGCTGTGGACAGATGAGGAGACTTTAATAACGAGGTCTCTTTTGCTTTGTCAGCTCTTCCACGTGGCATATGTTTTAATCAAATTTGCAAATTCTCCTCGCCCTGATCTTTGGGTCTTGGAAAGATCTGTAGACTTTGGAAGCACCTACTCACCATGGCAGTATTTTGCTCGTAAGTAATGAGTGACTTTAATTTTTTGCAACCAATTAGGACTATGGATTTAATTAGAAAATTAGTCTTTCAGTGTGACTGGGGAGAGAATGGTCAATTTTAACCACCTAACTTACCCTAGAATATCCCCATTTCCCAAGAACATGTGTGTTAATTCCAAGGATCTCACGTGCAGAGCTGAGTTAGTAACTCTTTTTATGATAACAGTTTTTGTCACTACTTGAGGGGCACTTATTACTAGGCCACAGCAGTCCTTTTCTCTTTATGCAGAATTAGCAACTAAGTTCCATCTTTATGGATCTTGCATAGAGTATTACTTACCTTATCTTCAAGAATGTCAGTGTCCCTGCACCGTATGACAAATTGAGGTGTGCAGGAATTTTCTTTACAAGAGCATTTTCCATGAAGCCTCCTTAGAAGATAAACTTGCCTCATGAGGCATGAAGAGTTAGCACCACATCTCCAAATATTGCTCCCCAAAGTCAAATGCCCTGAAATGGCTTCATAGTTTCTTCTGTGAATTAAAAGCTTCGTTTTGAGCTTTTGCCTAAAAGTCTAAGACTTCTCTATTCTTTCTCTTTTCATATATTTTCTTAAGGAAACCAAACTTTTTAAGTGATTTATCAAAAACTGGTAATACTTTATTTTATAATATTAACATATTTCCTTCTTAGATTCTAAAGGAGACTGTTTGGAACAATTTGGACAGGAGGCAAATAAGGTTATCACCCGGGATGATGATGTACTCTGTATTACTGAATTTTCCCGCATCGTCCCTTTGGAAAATGGTGAGGTAAGTAGATTTGGGAGTCTGTGTGAGGTAAGACTCAGAAATGAACATGAGGATATCAAATATTTCATAATTATGAAAATTGTACTTTCAAGTAGATCTATTATAGATCAAGATGAAAACCAGTACTTCAGACTTGGTGATAAAGGAATCACATCAAGGACTCCCAGAATGAGTTGGGTTGGAAATTCTGTTTGGGGTCTTGAATTCTCCTAGGAAGTAGAGATTGAGAATCAAGGCCCACAGGTCTTGAGCTTCTCTTTCTGGTAATACATTTAGAAAGCGGGTCACTGGTAACTGGAGTATTGACCCCTCCCACCTCTTCACACGTTAACCCCAGTAAGAGTGAGGAGATGAGGGGTAGGCAGCAGTGCTAAGCTCTGACCGCTTTTGGCAGGGTGGACATCATCTGCTGGGGAGAAAAAAAATTGCTGTCCCTTTAGAGTTTCATTTGGTCCTTTTGTGAAATCAGCCTGGCTATTTTTACGGGAGGTAGCAAACAGGTGGGGGAAACCAGAGATGTCCATGGATATGGTGAAGCCACAATGAAAATAAACTGAGTTTCAAATTAACTTTCATGAAGCATGTCATTCTTTCTTGCTGGATGTAGAGAGATCTTACTTGAGCAGCTATGTCCCATATCTTCCACTTGGTGAGAAGTTCATGTTTTGAATGGTTGAGACATAGACTTCACCAGCTCAGGATTTAAAACAAAAACTAGGCTTTTAACAGATTTTTTTTGTTAGTTTTTTTCAACCTCATTTGGTATTTAGATTACTTCAACCTTTATTTCTTTGCTGCAGGTTGACAAAGTTATTTCCTTAAAATTGTACTTTTAACTTTATACCTTTAATATTTCATAGTGCTATAGTCCCACAACTACACTGATAGAACAAAGGGTTTGAAAATGAAATGATAATATCTCTGGGGAGCCCAAGTTTCAAGGACAGATTGCCCGAAGTTGGAATGAGGAAGGGGGAGGGAAGGTGCAATTAGCAATGATGTTCTTAGACATAAACAAGATCCAAGACCACCTACACACATCCCATGGGGCCAAACAACCGAATGCTTTGGGGTATGTTGTTTTGAGTCACTCGCTGCTAAACACTGATGAAAGGACTTTCCTCTCCTTCATCTGTGCGGTTATTTTAGGTGGTGGTGTCCTTGATAAATGGTCGTCCAGGTGCAAAAAATTTTACTTTCTCGCACACCCTCCGGGAGTTCACCAAGGCGACAAACATCCGCTTGCGCTTTCTCCGAACCAACACCCTGCTGGGACATCTTATCTCCAAAGCACAGCGGGATCCAACTGTCACTCGAAGGGTAGGTAGTGTTTTGTAGGCGTCTACTCAGCTGCTTTGTTTTGTTACTTTTTGTTTGTTTGTTTATGAAATTAATTGCCTTAAACACTTTTAAGTAACTTTATAGCCCGTAATCATGTGGGCATGGGAGATGTTCTTGCCTGAAACACTAGATGTAATTAGGAGTTTGGCTGTTTGAAGAAAAATAGTTATATTTAAAGAAGATGAAAGGTGAAGGATTATAGTCAGTCTGGTGTTTGTCTGGGTGGGCTAACTACTGTTATAATCAATATTCCCCAAATCCCAAAGGTGTGCCAAAGCACAGGTTTGTTTTTTGCTCATGTTATAGTCCAATGTGGTGGCATTCTCTTCCTATCCAGAGGTACAACCATCCTTTAGGACTGCAGAATCCTCCCCTGGACCCTTGCATCAGGGCAGCAGATAAGGGAAGAGAGCGTAGCGAAGATTCACTCATCAACTCCTAACGGCAGAGTCCCTTCTGCAATATCTGGTCATGTAGCTCTACCTAGGTGTGAGGAGGCTGAGTAATATAACTAACTGAAGTAGAGAAGAACATAGATATCTGTGAGTACTGGTTCTTTGCCATGTTGGAGGTCCTCCCTGAACATCTCTTGCCCTCAGGTGTCAGAATGATACCCCTATCTCCTGGACACAGAGGGAGCCAGCAGAATCACTCTACTCCCACTCTGGCCTCTTGCAGGGGTCACCCATTGGCCAAACCCAATAGGAAACCAGAGAACAAGAGATTGCAGCCCATAAAGTTCAGCTCCAGGGCAAAACTCAGGATCCTCCTGGAAGGGTGAATGAAAGATGCCCAGAACATCTTCTAAAGTTTGACTTTTTGTGTTGGTATTATCAAAGAACTAGAAAAGGAAAGAGAAAGAAAAAAAAGTTTTGCTGCCATTTTGAGAATTTTCCATAAAGGCCAGACATTGGGTATAGTTGACCTGCCTTCTGCCTTTTCTGCTCTCTTGGATCTCCAAACCACTGTGCAGATGGGGACCGTATAGGTGGAGACTGTTTTCATCCAAGGATGAATATTTACAAAGGAGAGCTGGAATTTCTGATAAACTGCAGATAGGCTCCAGCTCACCAGTTTTTCCCCTCCATGAATTGTCTTTTACAAGATTGCAAGATTTGCACACTTATCTGTGTATTACTTTTCAGTTAGGCCAACACAGGGCTTTCCCATTAAATAATTTTTTTATGGAGCATGCCAAGTACAGAATCTTGAAACCTACCTCCCGCTCCTGCCCCACAATGTAGGATGCTTCTGTATTGGAGGAACACCGTGCCAGCTGTCCTATCACATGGTCCTGTGTACTATGGACTGAGTGCTTCCTCTCTTGTTAATGCTGCCCTTGACACATGTGTGTAGAGAACTTCTGTGGTGGTCAGGATGGCCTCTGGGTGTTAGTCTGTCTTGGAAAGCTCTGGTAACCCTGACTTTATCCAACATTAACCAGAGGGGTGGTTAATGTCTTCACTCTAAGTCAGATATTGCAAAGTGAACTTTGACACGTGTACAGTTTTTAATTAGGGAACCAGGACAGAATCCCAATATCAAATTAATAGGTATCCTTAAGACTACTATACTCAACAACATCAACAAGGATACAAATGCCCTCTTGAATTTGTGAGTTCAAAGACTTCCTCACCGACAGGTAATCTTCTCACTGGAAGCAATGTTCAATGAGAAAGATTGTTCCAAGTGCCACACATTCCTTTCCAGTCCTGTGCAGTCTCCTGCCAAGTCTGGGAAGGAAGAGAGCTGGCGGCAGGGACCAACTATTGTTGCTGGTGGTGAGGCCTCCAACATACTGACGAGGTGCCTTGGCAAAGAGGTGGCATATTTGCTTGGCTTGGTTTAGGGACTGATGCTTAGTTGAAGCTGACTCTGCCTGGCTTTTTTGGAGCTTGACCCCCTTGCTTTGACCAATTTGACCTTGAACTCCCAAGGCTCCAGCAACTGCCAAGAACTACTGGCTCCTGCCAGCCTCAGGGCTGTGTGTCTGATCCATCTGTGTAAATACTCTCTTTCTTCCTGAAGCCTGGAATGGTAGTTTTGCACATGGTAGGTGCACAGTTTTGAGTACAAAATTTGTTTTTGGTTAAGAAATATGACATACAAAATCCAGATTTATCAATAAATAAATAAAGAAACATGGAACCTCTGAATCTTTTCCAGTAGTCTATAAAGTATGATTCTTTCCAAAGACAATTTTCTTCCATGCATTTAAAGCATTTGATTTTTTTTAATGGACAAATTCAGAAGTTTTAAAGATAAGAATGATTGAGGAATGCATTCATTTGTTAAGACAAGTTCTATACCAATGTGACTCCTTTTTTGTGTGTCAAGATAGGCTAGGAGAAGTGGTACAAGAGTATAGAAAAAGAAAAACTCCATCAACATAGATACAGGATACAGATTAATAAGAGAACTTCATGTTTCTATATAGTAAAACTAACCCATTCCATTTTTTGTACAGTATTATTACAGCATAAAGGATATCAGCATTGGTGGGCGGTGTGTTTGCAATGGCCATGCTGACGTGTGCAATGCAAATAATCCTGAAAAACTGTAAGTACACGGGGCAAACTGTTTTAGCTTTGCCATGAGTGAGTCTAATTGTTTTAGTGGATGTTTGCATCCCATTAAATATTTCAAGGTTCCTGCCCCCAACAGGAATGCTTCTGGGTCAACAGTCCTCTACTTCTTCCCACAGACCACCACTGGGTCCATAGCAGATGTCATTAATCAATCTCAGCCCTCTCTGAATGATATGGGATGCAGCCATTAAATCCCCAAACCCAAGAAGATACCCCAAGCAGTCAGTAGTCATCTCTCCCTGACCCTAAAACAATTTGATTTTACATTTATTTGATTATTGGTTTCTTCCATGTTGGACATTTTCTACCTCAAGATGAAATAGGTACGGAAGGCAAGAGTACACACTGGGCCTGACTTATTATGAACATACTCTCCATTCAGAAAATCTCGTAGGACTGCCATTAAGCAGGTGATAATTTAGTCAAATGGATTTCAGACCCATTCAAATTCTGCCAAGGAGTTTGATGATGAAAATCTGGTTCTACATTAGCTCCTTTCTACAAATGTTTAAATCATGCTTCTTTTTAGTTCAAATAATATTTCAAGGACTTAAAAGATTGTAGGGAGAAATAAAAATTCCTTTAATTCAAATTTCTTTTGAGGGGGAATGAGGGAAGGTACCAAAAATATTTCATGAGGGCTGATACCAAGAGTAACCTGGAGCGATAATGAATTTTGAGTATTTATTTGAAAGACGTTGTTTAAATATCCTAAATACATGAATTATGCCCAATGTTTGACAACAGTCATCACAGAATCCAATAGTAATTGGAGTTCTCTACAATGAGGGTTCTAGATATACCACGAGGAACTCTATTGTTATTTTCATGGAATTCGTCTTAGAACTTTCTCTTCTTCCTCTTCAGAAACAATTGCCAATTTCATTTCCTGTCCTTTTCAACATAAACTGCTTTTTTTCTCTGAAGACAATTTTTTTGTTGTTGTTGCTCTTTTGTGCCACTTCTTTAATTTGACATTGTAGTTGGATGATAGTCAACAGTCTGTTTATCATATGCAATCTATTTTCACCCTTAAAAGTGCAGGTCCACTATGGACCATCATAAACAGAGGTGATCCTGAATGCAAACCACAGGATTTAAGCTTCCTTTCATGGTCTACCTGGTGCAGAGAAGTCAGACTTGTTTTTCATCCTGGGTTATACATTTTCAAATTCTTTCTAATATTTTTAAAATTGTGCATTGCAAAATGTACCATTCTAAACCATCTTTAAGTGTGCAATTCAGAGTGTTGAGTACATTCACAGTGTTGTACAATCAATCTCCACAACTCATTTCATCTTGCAAAACTGAAACTCTGTGTCCATTCAACAACTACCCATTTACCCTTCTGCCAGGGTAACTGCTCCACTTCTGGTCTTATGAAGTTGACTGTACCAGGTACTTCAAAGAAGTGGGATCATCTAGCATTTGTCTTTTTGTGACTGGCTGAGTTCACTTCACAGAATGTTTTCAAGTTCATCCCTCTTGAGCATGTGTCAAAATTTCCTTCCCTTTTAAGGCTGAAATAATATCTATTTATATGTATTGACCACATTTTGTTTATCCATTCACCCATAAATGGATACCTGGATTGCTTCTACATTTTGACTATTGTGACTAAGTCTGCTGCACATACATGTGCCCATTTTGCTTTTGAAAAACGGAAGTATATTTAACATACAATAAGATGCATTATTTTTGTCAGCTTTTTTGCTGCTGTGACCAAAAGACCTGACAAGAACAATTTTAGAGGAGGAAACGTTTATTTGGCACTCAGGTTTTCAGAGGTCTCAGTCCACAGATGACCAACTCCATTGCTCTATGCCTGAGATGAGGCAGGACATCATAGTGGAAAGGTGTGGAAGAGGGATGCAGTTCAGGACATGACAATCAGGAAGGGAGAGACATTCCACTCACCAGGGACAAAATATATACCCCCAGGGCACCTAACCACATTTTACCTGCCTATAGTACCACCCAGTTAATCCTTACCAGTGGATTAACACACTGATTAAGTTAAAATCCTCATAACCCAACCATTTCACCTATGAATGTCCTTGTAGGACAGAAGCTCACAAATGAGCTTTTGGGGGTCACTTCTTATCTAAACCATAACATGCCTAGATCTGAAATGTTAAATTGTCAGCAACTGTATCCATTTGTGTTAGCACCCCAAGAGGAATACTTGTAAGGGCTGACCATTACTGGTTGCTAGGTATAGTAATATTTTTCTGTGTTTACAATTCTCTATGAGAGATGGAGTTTACTTCCAGGCAGATCCAGGTTTATATATGTTTAGGCCTAGCTTTGTGTTCAGGCAGAGTTGCCCACTACCAACTTGTGTGGTGGGCTTCCTGGACCCTAATGTTGCCATCCCTCCTTTAGGGATCAAGCAGTGCTGTCTGAGAAAGCTCATCCACTCAATAACCAACATTTAATGAGCAAGGTCCTGTTTGTTAATGACTAATCTATCTGCACCACATAACCTCCTGGTTAGTAGGTCCCTAGGACATTAGAAGCCACAGCAGGTAAGTTTTGAGTTGGGGAGAGAAAGCTTCATTTAATATCCCTGGGCCTGGGACAAAGTGGTACCATATGAGAAAGAAGTAGAAGCCACCAGAGAGGGGCTGAGCTTCCTGCTTAGAAGGGCTTCCAACCCATGTTGACCCTGCCAGACTTAGAGGACTTCTGACCCAGTGGTTAATGGCTTCTAATACATGAGCAGAAAGGCCATCTCCCTGTGCCTTGGTGAAAGCTCAGTTTGCCATCTGTCCACTCTAGCTTTTCATTTTTTTGCCTCCTGATTCACTTCTGCCCAAAGGTTGACCTTGAACAAATGCTGATGAAATCCTCATCCATGAATAGGAAAATATCTTATGGTATATTGAAGGGGGCTCAATGACTTAATGGAGGGAGCCAAGGCTGCATAATCTGTAAGGTTAGTTGCTAACCAGGCAGAAGGTGGCTTTAACTAAGGATGTATACCCTACTGACTTTATGCATGGATAGGCAGAAGGATTACACATTCAATTCTGAGCCTCCTAGCAGTCAACTAAACAAGGGATACCTGCTCGCTTTCCTATTTCTCTATGATCACAATATAAAAAGCAAACCTTTGCTTAGGAGAAGCATGATTGTAGACATTAGGACTAGACAATTTTCCCCTGGGGACTGGATAGAGAGCTCATCATGAAAAAAGACTCTTATCAACAACCTCTTTAATAACATTTTTATAGCAGATGAAAGGACAAATTTTCTAAATAACCTTCAGCCTGGGCTGAAAGAGTAATTTCCGTTGCCAATATAATTCAGACAGGTTCATGAGTCTTTTTTTTTTTTTTGCTATGCTCAATTTTAATTTCCCTGTGAGTATAGTTGGACCATATGTTCTTTAAGCAACTTTACTAAATATTTTTCAACCCAGCATATGCTGAGTATTTCATTGGCAATGAGCTGAAATTTCCTTTCTGACAAGAGCCCATTTGGACTCCAGCTGTTACATGCCACCAGTTAAATCTATATCTGTGGCTTTCAGGCAGTTGAGCAGAGAGAGGGATGACACCTGCTCTTAGGAGTGTGGTTGAAGATACACCATCCCACCTGCCCTTAGAGGAGAGTTGGGGCGTCCTCACAGGCCTAGCCAAGAGCCTTCTCAGACAACCGATTTGAATCTTCTTTCAAGCACAGATGAATGGGAGCTCAAAGCTTGGAGTTCTAATTCCAGCCAAGGCTCTGACCATTTCATTTTCACTTTGAAAAAAATTTAAGACAGATGTTAGATTTTCAGATTTTTGTAGCTTTGTCTCTTCTGAGTGATCTCAGCTCTTGGTCTTGAAATGAAGATGGGCAAACTTATGACAACGAAGTCCTTTGAGGTCTTTTTAGTAGATGCCTCCTGCTCTGTAAATCTCTGTGCATGATCACAGGTTGAGAGTAAGAGATGAGCAGATGTCTTGCAGGACTCCTGAGATGTTGGTGAAGATGTGATAATGCACCCCAGGAATCCCAGCACTTGCTTGTTCATTTGTTCATTTATTGTGACAAGATGTGATAGGGAAGAAAGAGCTGGGGCTTCAGAGTCATTTTGGCTTGAAATCTGTTTCTCTGCTTATCACTACTTGACCTTTGGCAAGCATCATAATATCTCTGAATCTTAGTTTTACCATCTATAATGTAGATAATAAGCAGATTATGGGGGACTCCAAGTAATGTATGCAAAGCACTTTGTTCTCATAATTACTCAGTGAGTGGCTCATGGAGGATCCTACAGCTATGTTCAAGGTTTGCACACAGGAACAACTGATCTTAATCAAAACTTTTCAATAATCAATATATGCTTTGCCCCAACACCCAGGTTCCGGTGCGAATGCCAGCATCACACCTGTGGGGAGACATGCAGTCACTGTTGTGTGGGCTACAATCAGAGGCGCTGGCAGCCGGCAATGTGGGAGCAGAACAATGAGTGTGAAGGTGGGTGTTGGGGTGAGACTGGGGAGCAACGCCCTGTCCCACCAGAAAATTGATGCTGTGTTTTTTTCCCCTGAGTTCCTGAAGAGGCTGGGAGTATGTCAGGTTTAGGGACTCAGGTCTTTTACTGATTAACAGTCCCCCCTTACCCTTGGGATAAATTCCAAGATCCCCTGAAACCCGGGATAGCATCCAACCCTATATGTGCTATGTTTTTCCCTATACATACATGCTTCTGATAAAGTTTAGTTTATAAATTAGGCACAGTAAGAGATCAACAATTATAACTAATAACAAAATAAAAGTTGTAACAACTTACTGAGTTAAAATCACTAGCATCACTACTCTTGTGCTTTGGGGCTATTATTAGGTAAAATAATGAACACAAGCACTGTGATACCTTGACAGTTGATATGATAATCAAGACAGCTACTATGTGACTAATGGACTGGTAGCATATACAGTGTGGATACTCTGTATAAGGGAATAATTCATGTCCCAGGGTATGGAGCCAGACAGCATGAGATTTCATCACATTACTTAGAATGGCATGCCATTTAAACCTTTTATGAATTGTTTATTTCTGGATTTTTCCATTTAATGTTTTCAAACCAAGGTTGGCTGCAAGTACTCTAGACTGGGGAATATGCTACTATAGATAATAGAAGACTCTTTAATGAAAAACTTCAACACTTAAGGGAAAACTATCCTCCTCTGAATTTAGGTAGAAATATGAGGAGAAAAATTACAACAATAATAATCATTAATATGAATTATTTCCCTTTCACATATGCAGAGACTGTTTCAGTATGTTGGCTTCACTTTTAGAAATATTAAATAGGATGCAGCCACTACAGAATTTTAGCCCTTTGGTATTTGTTAGGATGTGATCCTGGGTAGGAATTTAACTTTTATGGGAACAAAATCTGGAGAAAGTGAGAGCAATGATATTAATAGAGAACTGGAAGTGCTGAGGGAGTAGGGAGGGATGGGAGGCATAATGCTGCAGGATTGAGCCAGGTGGAGGTTAGAGGAGACCAAGAAAGGGAAGAAAAATAAAGAGAAGCTGCTTTTAACTTATGGATGTACCATGAAATAAGGACACTGTTGTTTTTGTCAAACAAACCATAAAACATCCAAGTGTAAATTTTCTCTTAAACCAATCTCCTGTGGAAGCTACGTATTTATGCGAAGTACTGGAAACATTTTATGACTTTTCATTATTGACGTTAGAGACTGTAGCTTGTTTTACTGAATATTCTTCACATTTGAAGACAGATTTGCTTTTTGGAAATGATCAAAAGGCATTTGGATCAGGGTTTGTTGAAGTAAGTGGGTAATAATCTGTACTTTGTACATTTTGTCCAAATATTTTTGAAAACTATTAACAGAGAAGACTGATGATCTTCTATGATGAGTAAACTTAAAAGACATTTCCGGTCAGGAGTTTTGGGTTTTGGGAGACACCAACATGGTGGATGGTATTGATGCTGCCTCAGGTGAAATGCAGATGGCTCTAGTCCAGGCTGTTATGGGACGGCCATTCTCACTTCCTGGCCACAGCTGAAGGTTCCTTCTTGGTGACTTCCCCAGTGCTCATACCTGGACAATGCATCCAGAAGAGGGGAAAGGGAATAATCAGGACTCATTCCTCGAGCTGCATTCAGACACTAAGATTCTTCGATTGAGTAGTGTTACTACACTGAACTCCAACATTGGCAACTTGATTAGTTTTCTGGACTAAAGAAGCCCTCAGTGAATGGCATGCTACACTCCAACACAGATGAAAAAAATTTCATTTCTTTGGTTTTTAAAACTAAAAAATGATTAAAAATTACTGGTTAAAATTATGAATATTATACAAGTATAATAGACCTATTAGAATTTTATTTATTATGTACTTTATAAATATCATTTGAATCAAGCAGTTTGAAATTAACAAAATTCTCAAGAAACAGTCAATGTAGGAAATGTCTAATGTCCCCTCTGCCCCATTTTTAATCCTGGCACCACTGAGGAAAAGAAAATAAGAAAGTGTTCAACCGATTCAAACAAGGTAATTTGTTTAATTTCTAATTCAATCTTCTTCCCTATCATGTGCACCTGGGAACTTGATTAAAACATACAAATAACTAGAAAGGCTTAGACAATTTGATCTGAGTGGAATACAATAAGTATATATTCTAGATAACAATTTTGCTCATATGAAATCTTTTTTGTCATGGCAATGATGAAAATCCTAAATGGAATTCTAATACATTTTCTAATTTTAGAAGTATATACTACTTGTAGATATCTGGAGATTACTTTTTAAGAAACAGTAAAACTCACAAAGAGCCAGATGCAGTATTGTACCTGTAATTCTCGTGGCTTGGGAGGCTGAGGCAAGTTCAAAGCCAGTTTTAGCAATTTAGTGAGGCCCTAAGCCACTTAGCAAAATCCTGTCTCAAAATAAAAAAATAAAAAAGGGTTGGGGATGTGACTCAGTTGTTATGCACTCTTGGGTTCAATCCCCAGTAGAAAAAAAACAAAAACAAACAAAAAAAAATCACTAAGAGTTTTACTTCCCCAAACAGATTTTCTTAGTCCATTCAGGCTACTATAACAAAATACTATAAACTGGTGTCTTATAAACTATAGAAACTTATCTCTTACAGTTTTGGAGGATGGGAAGTACCAGCTCAAGGTGCTGCCAGATTTGGTATCTGGTGAAGGCCCACTTCCTGGTTCAAGGACAATGGTCTTTTCACTGTGTGCTAACGTAGTGGATGGGGTCAATAAGCTCCGTTTCCTTTTCTTTAAGGACACTAATCTTATTCTTGAGGGTGCTATTATCATGACCTAATCACCTCCCAAAGGCCCTGTCTCCTAATATCATCACATTGGCAATTAGGTTCAGCATATGGATTTTGGGAGGACACAAACATTCAGACCATAGCAGAGTCGCTATTACTATTTTGCTAAATATTTTTAATGTGTTTCTTATGCATACTTTGAATATTCGAGATTACAACAGCTATATGATTTTATATTCTGATCTTTTTCAGTCATATTTTTTAGATATTTTTATTATATTCTTTTCCAAATTAACACAACTCTAATATCACTTTAATGGTGCACACTGTTGTCATTCCATAGATTCAAGTCAATCCAGGAAGTGTTTGTTGAGTACCTGCTGTATGCTAGGAACTATGGTCTATTGTAGGCAAAGCACATGCAGTCCCTGTCTTTATAGAACTTACAGTCAAGCAAATATACTGCTATTTGCTTAGCCATTCTCCTATATTAGACGTTAACATCATGTCCAGTTTATCACTATTACAAATAGTGATGATATGAAAAGGTTAGAGTATTGGCTGAGAGTAGAGGTTTGGGAGTCAAAGGCAGGTCAGATTCTGCCTGTCTTACTGAAGAGCTGTCTCTTTATGGACACATCTCTTAACCTCTCTGAGCCTCAGTTTTCCTATCTGGGATATGGGGATGTATTAACTTTTTCATTGCTGTGACCAAAATACCTTACAAGAACAACTTAGAGGAGGAAAGATTTATTTTGGCTCATAGTTGCAGAAGATTCAGTCTATGATCAGATGGCTCCAAAGCAGAAACATTGTGGTGGAAGGGTGTGGCAAAGATGCTCAGTGAATGGTAGTATGAAGGAGGGAGAGAGAAGTGTTGTGGGGAGGGCTTGGGAGAAGATTCCAGGGCATGTCCCCAGTGACCTTCTTTCTCCAACTAGGTTCCACTTGCCGGTAATCCATTCTGCATCAGTGGATTAACCCATTAATGAGGTTAGAGTCCTCATGATCTAAACACTTCCCAGAAGCCCCATCTTTGAGCTCATAAGACTTTGGGGGACATTCCAGATCCAAACCATAACAGCGGGTAATGATACTTACCTTAGAGGGTTACTGAGAATATTGAATGAAGTAATGCATTTAAAATATTTTCAGAGCTTATAAAGAACTCAATTATTGTTAGTATCAGTAAGAGTTGGGAGGCTGAGGTAGGAGGATCACAAATTCAAAGCCAGCCTCAGCAGCTTAGCAAGGCCCTAAGCACTTTAGCAAGACCCTGTCTCAAAAAAAAAAAAAAAAAAAAAAAAAAAAAGGTGAAAAAAGGCTGGGTATGTGGCTCACTGGTTAAACGCCCTGGGTTCAATCCCTGGAACAACAACAACAAAACAAAAAAACAGAAAGTCAGCAACAGTACTAGTCTCTGTGCATGAAGCTTAATTGACTGGTGCATCTTAATTTGTTACATATACATACCTTAATTTCTAAGAGAAATCGCTCATTTAATATCAAATGGAATGAGCTAAAAATTACATAATATTATATTACTGGTCTGTGTGTAAAAATCCCTAAAATTCTCCACTGTTTCCCTAGTGTTCCAGAATAGACTTTTTTGTACTTCAATGAGCACTAATACTATGTGAGAATTTACTAGATGCGGTATAGTAATAATGGAATACTGGCCTACTCTGCTGTTTTTCAGCCTGCAACTGTCATGGCCATGCCATTGACTGTTACTATGACCCAGATGTTGAGCAGCAGCAAGCAAGCTTGAATACCCAAGGCATCTATGCAGGTGGTGGGGTCTGCATCAACTGCCAGGTAAGGCACTCTCTAAATCAAACTGGGGGTGTCATGGTTGGGAACCAGCATTTGGTAAGACCTGATCCCCAAAAGATGTCAAGAAAGTTATATGCAATCGGAAGTATCTCCTGAGACATTTCTCCACTTTTGGCCACAAAAGACCTTACCAGCTGGATGTAACTTAGGGGTGGCAGAGAAAATGCTGAAACATGTTTACCCAATTTTGATTGAGTTCTTCATTTCAGGCTCTGCCTAAATACCCTGGCTACCATCCATCTTATGGTAGAAAGGTTCCAAGGTAGGAAGGCAAAAAGGCATCAGTTTTGGTGCTGACCTTAAATCCTATTTTCAGATAGATTCTGAATCTAGACACAGTGAGGAAGTACAGCATGATCAATTAACACTGTAGCCACCGGCACCAACTATGAAGCATTGACCTTTGCCCTCTTCCTTAGGACTACTGAGTTCACTGTAATCCATAGCAAACTAGGAACAGAAGTGAATTTCTGCAATGTGATGAAGGGCATTTAATGAAACCCTAGAGCTGACATTATATTAGTGATTAAATATTAAACTCTTTCCTTCTGAATATTGGAAACAAGGCAGGATGCTTACTCTTTACCCTGTCTCTTAAACTGTTAAACAGTGCCAGGGAGTGCTCTGCCATTATAAAATGACAAGAAAGAGAAATGGAAGGAGAAATAAAACTATCTCAATTTCAGATGAGGCAATCGCTTATGTGGAAAATCCTAAGACATGTACAAAACAACAACTAGAACCATAAGCAAATTTAGTAAGATTGCAAGATACAAGGAAATTGCTGGGGTTGTGGCTCAGTGGTAGAGCACTTGCTTAGCATGTGGGAGAGGCACTGGGTTTGTTTCTCCTCACCACGTAAAAAATAAATAAAATAAAGATATTGTGTCCATCTACAACTAAAAATATTAGAAAGAATGAATTGTATGTTCTATACTAGCATCAAATAATAGGAAAATAAAATATTATTATTAATTTGCAGTACTTGGGATTGAACCAGGGGTACTCCACCAATGTGTTACAACCCCAGCCCTTTCATTTTTTATTTTCAGATAGGGTCTGGCTAAGTTGCCCAAGTAGACCTTGAGCTTGCAATCCTCCTGCCAAGTTGGGATTACAGGCATGTACTACCACACTCCATTATAAAATTCAATTAAAAAGTGTCCACAATGTAAAATTCTTAGGAAGAAATATAATAAAAGGCATGCAAGACATTTATACTGAAGCTAAAAGACATTGCTGAGAGAAATTTGGAAAGTTCTACATAAGAGGAATGACATAATATGTTTATGGATTGAAAGACTTGATATCATTAAGATGTCAATACTTCCCAAATCAATCTGAAGATTTAAAGTAGGTTTTTGGGTAAAAATTGAGAAATGGATTCTAAAGTTCATATGGATATATAAATTGTCTAGAATCTCCAAAGTAACCTTGATAAAAAGCTGAAGGATTCATTACCACAAAGAAATATTTGAAGGCATAGATACACTTGTCTTTATTTAAACATTACACAATGTGTACTGGTATGGAAATATCACATGGTACTCTATAAATACAAACAATTTTAATGTTTTTATGTATTAGTTTAAAATAAAACAAGCCAGCTGGAGGATTTATATTATCTTCAAAACTAACTATAATTGTACAGTAATCAAATCAGCATGCTCCTGATATAGAAACAAATTGATCAATGTAACAGAACAGGGAATACAGAAGTAGGCCCACATTTCTGTGGACATTTTGTTTTTTTAAATAAAAGTGCTGAAGCAATCCAGTGGATGAAAAGAAAGTCCTTTCAACATTCCAGTTCAGAAACGATGAGATTTTATATGGAAAAAAAATAGACTTGGTCCCTATTCAAATCATACACAGAAAATTAAATTGATAGGGACCATGGACCTAAAGAAAAGCAAAATATAAAAACCTCAGAGAAAAATAGAAGAGAATATCTTTGTGATTCAGAGGATGAACAGAGTTTTCTTAGGTCACAGAAAGTAGTAACCATGAAAAATGAGCAACTTGGATTTTATTAAAATCAAAAACTTCTGCTCACAAAAGACTATTAAGAAAATGAATAGGCAAGCCACAAAGAGAGAGAAAATATTCAAAGAACATAAATCTGACAAATGGTTTATATATAAAGAACTCCTATGCCTTAGATATAAAAAGACAAATAATCCCCAAAATATGTAAAAGATTTAAACAGCCTCTTCATCAAAGTAGACCTATGCATAGCAAAAAACATGCAATAAAGGGCTGAAAATCATTAGTCCTCAGAGAGATGCAAATCAAAATTACAATGGCATACTACTCCATACACACCAGGATGGCAAGTTCTGGGTAGAATGTGGAGCAACCATACTTATCATGCAGTGCTGATATGAATGAAAAATAGCATCACTGCTTTGGGAAAAGTTCTAACAATTGTTTTATGAGACTAAATGCACACCTCTCCCATGACAAATTCTGCCCCTAGGCATTTATCTGTAAGAATTAAAAATGTGTGTTTACACATGGTTTATAGCAACTTTATGCAAATAGCCCCCAACTGGAAATAGCCTACCTGTTCATCAACAGTAGAACAAATGAACAAATTCTACTGAACATATTCATTCACTGAGGACACTGAGGATTCATAGAGAAGAACAAACTTCTGATGCATGCAACAACATGTAGGAATCTTAAAAGCACGGAGGGAAGGTCAGCTTACCAAAAATAGTACATAGAGTGTGAGCTTCATTTAAATGAAAATTTTAAACACAAACTAATCAAGAGTGGAAAAGTCAGATCTGTATTCGTTCCTGAGGAGATGGTGATGGAGGTTGACCGAGAAGGGACATAGGGAACTGGGGATGATGATATTGTTCTATACCTAGGTAAGAAACTGAGTTTCACACTTGTGTACCTTTGTTCTAATTTTGTGAATGAATAATAAAGATCTTTGTGCTTATTGTATATATTTCACACCAAAAGAACAGAAACTATAAGCAAATACTAAACTTCAGTTCATTAAATCCGTGCTGAGGTAGTTAGGGGAAAGTGACTGGTATCTTACTCTGAAATACATAAAATAAGATGGATTAGTGGATGAATAGAGGACTAGGTAGATGGAGAATTATGTGATAAAGCAAATACAATACAATGTTAATGGTACTCTCCAGGTGGGAGGTGTGTGAGTGTCCACTGTAAAACTGGACATTTTTCCATAACAAAATGTTAAGGGAAAAGAATGAAGAAAGAACAGAAGGACATTTTAAAATTGACTTCTTGATTTTTTTCTCTTCCATGAAACACTGATATGTTTAACTAAGATTGAAGATTACCAATGTTGTTTGAGATGATGCTGGAAGACATTTTGTCTTCATTAACTGAAACAAAGCTGAACCTCTTCCATGACTTTGGATATAAGTCTTAAGCTTACCCTCTTGTTGTTCATGTATTGGTTTCACCATTTCCAAATGGTTTGTCTCCTTCACACCCAATCACTACTTGAAACCAAGACATGGAATGGAGACCAGCTGGCCATTTTCCCTACTTCAAAGAGCCCTACAACATGACAGAACAGAAACTGAAAAAGCAAAACACACTCTCCTTCTAGAATCCATAATAGCATGAAAATTAGAAAAGTGTCATCAATAGATCAGGAAGTTCATGAGATTCCAAAAAGATAGAACGCAAAAGCACCCACTTGAAGGGATACACAACTGTGAATGCTGGAACGATTTAGAGGTGATCCAAGAAACGACAGATAGAAAGAATTGATTGTGGAGCTATTGTCAAACCTGTAAAACTTTACTGATTTTCATAAAAGAAGACCTTGATGGAGAGGCATAATGTGCTTCCAGATGCTTAGTACTATAAATACACCATTTCTGTGAAACCAATCTATAAACTCAGTGCAATTACAATAAGAATTTCAACAGGACTTTTACGAAGGTTAATAGACTGATTCTAAAGTTATTGATAAAATAATATATTAGAATAGTTTAGAAAAGATAAATTAGTCTTCTGATATATTCAAACTAACATGAATCTGTATTGAGTATGGACTCAATGCAGGAATAACTAGTCCAATAAAACCTAGTAGACAATCTGGAAACAAATTCATGTAGATATTAAAATTTGATTTAAGATGAAATGGCATTTATACTGGAAAAGAAAGATGGATGTTACACAAATGACAGTTGGTTCTCATTTGGGGGGAAATTTAACTTTATATTATGCCACATACGGAGAAATTTGGGAGTCTTGACTGGGTATGGAGAGCTGAGGAGATGCACCTGGGTCAGATGACATGCTGAGTCACAAGGTGATCAACTTCGGTCATGTTTATAGCAGCACAATCACAGTAGCCAAGTTATGGAACCAGCCAAGGTGTCTGTCAACAGATGAATGGATACATCTGACGTGCGCGCGGGCGCACACACACACACACACACACACACATAATTGTTATGGGACACAACTCCATAACAGACCAATCACCACTGAGAAGTTCAAATTTGAGAGTCTTTATTAAGCCAGCCGGCTGACTGTCTCACACAATGCCCCCCAAAAATGGCTATTGGGAGAACAGCCCTGACCATAGGGTTGCAGAGGTTCTTATCAAAATCACATCACTCATAAGTGTCTGTTGCTATGACTCGAAATTACAAACTTATATCATGAAATTATCAGCGGAGGGGGATGTGGGTCAAAATGACCCTTACCTAGGTACAAACTAAAGAATGGTTACTAACATCCACACAATCATTGTTGACATCACCGTTCACATTGTGCATTGTTTAGGAGAAATAGGAATCAAAAGAGAACAATTTTTCATCACATAAGAATCGCCATTTTGCCTTGTTAAACATGTCATGCTAAGTAACTGATGATGGCTACAGAGGCGGGGTGTTCCCATGGGAGAAGCTCGTTTCCTACATAACATGGAGTCTCAGAGCAAAATGGAGTCTGTTTAGTCATTGCCCATATAGCCTGGCCTGTAACATTTCTGTGGAGCCAAATTTGTCAGCCCATCACAATGATGGGGTTTTATTCAGTCATAAAGCAAAATGAAATTATGTCATTTGTGAAGTGGATGAACTGGAGAGTGTAATGTAAGGTAAAATAAGTCAGACTCAGGAAGTCAAGGGTATGAGAGAAGATGGGTGAGCAAAGGAGGGGGCAAGTTGGGGATTGGGTTTCCTGCCTCCAGAGGTTCTATTTTCACCTACTCCACTCTTTAGCTTGGATACTTGAGATTTTCTCATCTTACATTGTCATGCAAATTACATTTCAAGCATCTACTCTTTCAAGCAAGGTCCCCCAGAACCTCCAACTTAGAAATTTTGAAGTTACCACTGTCTTTGGTTCTTGACCTTACCTTAGTCCAACCAGGACCATGGTGTTCATGGATACTGTGGCATATCTCATCCTTGGGCCCTGCAGATCCTAGAGAACCACCCAAGATTTCAAGCAAACTATAGGCATTAGTTCATCTGCAGATTGATTTCTTCCTCTCTTCCTCTCTTGGTCTTTTATGGTCATTCTTTGTGTCTTAAAAATGTGACTTCTTCATGGCAGGTGCTTTGTGGTAGGGGGGAGCGTTTAGACTCTCCACTTTAGAGAACATTTTCTAATTTTCTACTCCAATTGGAAAAGATTTGGCAGCCAAACTTAACCTGATGTTCTCTAGATAAGTCAAAACAAGAAGCAACAGAGCGGAGGGTTAATTGGCATTTGATGGGGAGAGAGGATGGGCTGCAGCTGCTTCTTATTTGCCCATGATGTTTGTGCTTTTAAATGTTAAGCCAGAGAAGTGGCCAGCATGGTTTTTGACCTCAGTATTAAAGTGAATTCAGATTTTAACCCACAGGACAAGGAGCAGTAATAAATAAAAGTCTGTAGTTAATAAAAATTCTCTGAAACAGGGGAGAGGATACAGAATGGGTCTTTGTTTTTCCCTCTGTGTTTCTATGCAGACTTTTGTGTGGGTCCAAGTATATTTGTTCCTGTTAATTTCCTATTGCCATTCCTTTCATTAATGAAAGACCACTGTCTTAATCATTTCCAAATTAGAGAGAGGCAAAAGTAAGCTAGTCCCATGGTGTATAGTTCTTGGAAACTGATGATGCATGTTGGGTAATTTGATTTTGTGGCAATTATAAGGATTGACCATGAACTAGAAAAAACCGCCTGGTATTATACTTTAAAATAAGATCTGTGTATGAGACTCATGCCTACATTTTCCATCCACACAATAGAAATCTTGGGAAATGGTTTCATGACTAAAGAACAGATATAATTAGAATGGCTGGAAACAGAGGCCTGGTCTGTATATGCTGTTTCATCCAAAATGGGAAAAGATATAAATGTACACATGACCTTTTATTCCTTGGGTTAAATCTAAACATGGTTTATTATCCATTCATCTGTTCTTCTGAATGAAGCTGTGGGCTAGTCCTTGAGTTTTTTGCTCACTGAAAGGTCAAGTACTCCATTCAAGCAAGTGCTTTTTTGGAGGAGAAAGGTTGGACTGTCAGTGCATGGAACTTGCCTCATTTCCTCTTCCACTGGGAAAAAAACTATTTTTTTTTTTTTTAGAGCCAAGGTTAAATGAATGTCCTTTGCAAATCTTGGAGACTCAAGGTCAAGATCAATGCTTATGTTTTTAGTGACTAGAATTTCAATTGTATATGACAGAATCATTTCTCTTGGTAAATGGCACAAAACAAAGAGGAGTGGATTTTTCCAGTGAATTTCCTTCTAAGTTTCTTTGGTTCCTTTCCAGCACAACACAGCTGGTGTGAACTGTGAGAAGTGTGCCAAGGGTTATTACCGCCCTTATGGGGTTCCAGTCGAGGCCCCCCATGGCTGCATCCGTAAGTTTCATTTCAACTTGTTGTACCTTGGCCTGTGTAGACTGCTGCAAGGAAGTGATCAGACTCGATTCTGACTGGTTGACAATCTTCATTCCCTCTCTCTGCATTTTATTGCTTCCATTCCTTTCCAGTTGTGTGATCTCAAGCAATTACATAATCACATCAAGCCCCAGATTTCTTATATGTAAATGGAACTGATAATATATTTTGTAGGATTAAGTAAAATGCTACCAAAAATATCTAGGAAAATATTTAACATCTGGCCTACCACATACTAGCCCTAAAATAAATGTTGGTTTCTCTATTTTTTTTTTTGTACCACGGATTGAACCCAGGGGTGCTTAACCACTGAACAACATCCCCAGCCCCTTTTATTTTTTATTTTGAGACAGGATCTTGCTAAGTTGCTTAGGGCCTCACTAAGTTGCTGAGGCTGGCCTTGAACTTGCAATCCTCTTGCCTCAGCCTCTAGAACTGCTGGGATTACAGTTGGTTTACCACTGCACCCAGTAGGCCCTCCATTTTTGACATGTTTCTGTGATCGCCAGTAATTTCAACTTTTGTCAGAAATTAGCATCAAAACAACATAGCAGTGAGTTCATAATGATTTAACAAATTGTTATGGTATTTAAAATTTCCGTGACTCCTGGAGCACTTGCCCTATGCAAGGCACTGCCTAAATACTTGTGCTGAGGTCTTATTTAATTATTCTAACAAACTAAGGACATGGTGTTATTATTCCCCTTTTTACATATGAGAAACCAAGGGGTCTGGATAGTTCAATATTTTGACCTGGGTATCAAAGCCACCAAATGATAGATCCAGCAAGTGGTTCATTTTCACCTGGCACAACTGTGCCATGACACTTTTATTATACAGAAAAATGGTGCTAGTTTTTCCTTGTGGAATTATTGGCTTTAGGTCAGATTATGGACTGTGCCTCGTAGGTATAGCCTGTAGCCTAGTTGACACTGTTATTTCACATTGTCTAGTTATCACAGAGAACAATTCAGTACCGAAGTTGGTCTCTATGCCTACCCACACCCACAAATAAATTCAGCATGTCATTAATATTTGAGGACATTAAAGTCCAAAGAAAAGTGATTTGTTTCTCTCCAGGGCATTCTTAGTTGTAAAACAAAAACATTTACGCTTCCCTTCCTTTTTCTCAGCGTCCTACAAAGCATGTCCATATCCTCTCTTGTGCCCACAAAGAACAGGTATCACAAAGGGAAAGAGGACATCACAGATGTAATTGCATTAGGAACTTCGATCTTTAAAAAATCATTTTCCTAGATTTTTTTTATCATCATTGAAGTGGTATTAGAAGCTTACTATAAAGGATTCATAGGACACATCTATCATAAACAAACCAGGAAAAGGACATCAGGAAATGCCAGGTCTCCCAGTTTCTCACAGGGGATGGACTTAGATGAGCTATTACAGTATTTTTTGCTGTCCAGGGTTATAACCTGCCTGATGAAGGGAAGCCCCAAGCAGTGGGTTGTATCAAACCTCTTATACTCCAACAATGTCCTTTAGAATGCAAGCCTACTATCATCTTTGGTAGCAAATTCTGCCTTCAGCAAGTCATCTCACTAGATTTAACACTAGAGATTATTGTGGGCATAATCTTGCTGCCACACACTATCTATCCATGTCTATGCATCTACACTTGTGTACATATCACAACTGGGTATTAATGGCCACTTCGCGGATATTCATGGTTGGCTTACTGTGCCCAACAGACCTGCCAGAACCCACAGAACAGCCCAGCCAGCCAGTCCCCCTGGTTGTTGTCTGTGCAGGCTTTGCCTCTTGCTAGTCATCTGGGCGATGCTCTCTGTAATAAATGACCTTCTCGAGAGCTTCTTGGTGTGGATGTTCATGAAAGCTGCTCTCAGATGGCCCATGAGGTTCAATCGATGAGAACCACCCACCTGGTCTGAAGTGGGTAACAGGCTGTGCCCTTTCAGGGGTAACTGCAGACCACTGACCACGTGTGAAACATTGCTGGGAGGCATTGGCACATATTTGCTATATGAAGCACAGTGAAGGACTCTGATCCTTTGGAAACTTATTTCTCTCAGCTTGCAGCTGTAACCCTGAGCATGCAGATGACTGTGAGCAGGGCTCAGGCCACTGTCATTGCAAACCGAATTTCCACGGAGACCACTGTGAGAAGTGTGCAGCTGGATACTATAATTTCCCATTTTGCTCGAGTGAGTACCTCCTACTTGCAGAATGAGAGGCCAGCCTTTTTGGTTCACAGCTGGCCTTGCGCAGTAACACCTGTGGGTGGGTGGGATGGGAGAGGGCAGACAGAAATGGGGCCAGGTAGGTTGTATTTACATGAAAGTGTTTCCCAAAGTTTGGAACACAGGCTTTATAATTAGAGTCCTGTTTAACTCTAAGGTATTACACTATACCAATCAACATGACCATTTCAGTAGGTCAAAAGGGTCAAATATTGGAAATTTCAACTTGATAGTAATCCATGCATGCCACTTTTCTTGTTAAATCTAGGAGATGTGTCGTGAGCTTCCAGATGTTCGTTTGCATATGTATGTGTCCTATTTTGGGAGTCACAGGGTTGTATTACTCTTTACTGCTATAGGATAGGCCATTTAGAAGGGCATCTACCTCCACCCTGCAGCATCCTATAGAAAAGATATTATCGGAAATTCTGTAGGCTATGAAGAAGAGAAGTTTGAAATCAGCAATGGAAACTGTGCCAGAGTGTTGGTTCTGTTTGTTTGCAACAGTATAAAATATGCACTTTTGGGTTTGAACAAAGAAACACGGTCTCAAGAAGAGTCCCCACTCCCACACTATTGCTGCAGTTAGTTAGTTAGTTGTAACTCCATCCCCATGCTCATGACTCCTGTTGATCTGCCACAAGAATAGTGTGTTGAACCGTGGGGCAGGAGGCATGTGAGTGAAGTGACTATGTTCCAGCTAGCACTTGCTGTCCCAGGACAATTATCAGAATAGCACCCACTGTCACTGCAGAGGTTGTCCTAGTTTGGGTGATAAAAATGTATTTAAAGGAACCAACATTTTGGGTCTAAATACAATGATCCCACATCAGGAGTTTATCAATTTACAATCTGATTATTGGATAGAAGCAGAGCAGAAATTTCCCTTGTCTTCAGTGGAAAGAAAGAAAGGAGGATAAATGTGAACACTTTTATGGCATAAACCAAAATTCCAGGGAAGAAATTTGAAAGAAAACATTTAAAAAAGAGCTAGTTTCAATCTTACATTTAAGAAACCACACACAAAAAAGGAAAGAAAAAAAAAAAAAAAAAGAAAAGCCACACTCGTCCCTGCTTAGTCTGAGCTATTATGAGCACAAAACATCTGTCTCTGTTATTTGATCTACAAATGAGAACGTCTGGTCAGGGTAGTTTCAGGCACCAGACACGTGTGAACTAGGGCAGTATCACCTTTTTTCAAATTAGTTTCTATGTGTTACTGTCCCATAAGTGAGATAGGGCTTCTTCCTACTTAGCACAACTTAATGTTTTACTTTACTATCTCCTTAATTATTCTGTATGTTTTTTTTTAAATGAACTGTTTTATAGGTATTCCCATTTTTCCTGTTTCTACTCCAAGTCTAGAAGATCCAGCAGCTGGGAATATAAAAGGCAAGTAACCTCCCTTTTGGTTTAACATCAGTAAAAATGTTATGCTCCATTATCTTTTCCATCGTCCTCTACACTCCACCACGCCCAAGTTCAGATCAGGGGCCCTGCAGGGGTATCCTAAATGACCTGCTCCCCACCCCCCACTCTACTGCAGCTGGTCCTTTGCTTTGGCACTGCCTGATTAAGGAAACTGCACAGGGCTTGGATTAGATATTACTAGCCTGCTCAAAACCCTGCTATGGCAGGGTTTTGGTTGTCTTTTCTTATTTGTGTTCTCCTGACAAAGGAACTGAGTGCAAGTCATTTATTTGGGAGGTGATCCCGGGAAATACCAAGAAGGGAGTAGGTCATGGAGTGGAGGGAGCCACTGTGAAGGTGCCTTTGCCAGCAAAGGTAGTGCCACCAAGAGTGGCATCCCTCTAAGCAACTCCAGGGGACAGTGCTACTGCTCAGGTCAGTCCCTCTGAAGTAATCTGCATCCAGTGGAGGCCTGCTTCAGGCTCTTGGAGGAGGCTTGCAGGAAGGCTGGGGAGCCTCCTTAACTAGGAAAAAGTGTCTAGGTTGAGAGCAGCAGGAATGTACAGTAACAGTTTTGCAGGTAGAGAGATGAGGACCCAGAGGGTGTGTTGCTACATCTACCTGATGACTTGTTCTGTAAGTATTTTGAGATTCCCTATAATGTGCAAAGCATCAGTCTGACTGCTGGGGACTTAATAGTGAATAGGAAAAAACAATTCCCAGTTTTCCTTGAGTGAATACACACACATGCACACACACACACACACACACACACACACACACTAGGGATTGGACACTCAGGAGTGCTTTTTTAAAACTTTATTTTGAAACAGAGTCTCTCTAAGTTCCTTAGGGTCTTGCTAAGTTGCTAAGGCTGGCCTTAAACTTGTGATCTTCCTGCCTCAGCCTCCTGAGCCACTGGGACTACAGGCATGCGATGTAATACACAATGTTCTGCTTATATATGCCATATATATATATGTCACATATATGTCATATTTTATATATATATATAAAATTATAAAACAAAATACTTAATATGTCCTAATATGTTTGACTGATGTATGTAGAGTTGTGTCCTACTCAAGGGTGCTGCTTTTAATGGGGAGCCATACACCATAGGTATAAACTAAATCATAACAAGCAGATTGTGGATCTCTAGGCTTGGTTCTGGAACTGCGACAGTTCCTTGCACTAACCCTTAATGGCATATAGTGGACCACACATTCAGGACATGCTGCACACTACAATGTAGGGGCACACTATACACAACCCACAACTGTGCCCCATCTGAATCAGGCTCAGTCAGTCACTGAGTTTGCCTCTCCACCCAGGGCACCCATAGAGGCTGCTCATCCCTTTGGGGAGGAGATGGTGTGAGGTGTGGAAGCATGAGGACTGTTCCCCCTGCCATATCCAGGGTGTAGGGGCAGAGAAGGGGCTTCCAGAGAGCTCACCTTGGCAGAGGAGTTCGAGTTCTGAAGTCATATTGTAACTCGGGGTCTGGGTACAGGGGCTGAGCACTGCCGGCAAAATAAGGCAGAGGGAAGGTTGGGGAGTGTGAGGTTTGCAAATTGAAAAGGACAGGCATAAAAAGGAGCAACAACAAAGTCCCTGGGGTAGGAGTGTCTAGTGAATAATCACAAACCAGATGTGTGACAGTGGAGTGAGGCAGAGAAGCCCCGGGGGCCAGGTTGAAGGTCCTTGTCAGCACCGTGCAGGCTTTCCCCTTTCCTCAGAAGGAGATGGGAGCCATGCAGAGTTTTGCACAAAGTGACTTTTGGTAGATGGGTCTTTATGACCACTGTGTTGAGAACAAATCATAGGCAGAGAAGAGAAGTAGGGGGACCTGATGGAGGTGAGGCCACTGCCATTATCCACGAAGAAGAGATGATGTTGACTTGCCCAGGTGGTGTCAATGGAGCAGATGAGACATGGACAGATGGTGGAGGTGATCCAAGGGAGAACCAAGAGGTTTTGCTGGGGATTGTTGGCCTGGGAGTGGAGTATGAAGGAAAGAAAGGACTCTGGGGTGATTGCAAGAAATCAATAAATGGGCAAAAGAACTAAATAGACATTTCTCAAAAGAAGAAATGCAAAATGGTCAAGAAAAAAATGGAAAAAAGTTCAACATCCATAGCAATCATGGAAATGTAAATCAAAATTGCACTGAGATTTACCCTCTCCCCAGTTAGGATGGCCATCACCAAGAATATAAATAGGGACTGGGAATATAGCTCAGTTGGTAGAGTGCTTGCCTCACAAGTACAAGTCCCTGGGTTTAATCTCCAGCACTGAAAAAAAATTATATACACATATATGTGTGTACATATATGTGTGTATATATATATATTTATATATATATATATTTATATATATATATATAAAACAGATGTTGGTGAGGATGTGGGGAAAAGAAACATTTATACATCCTTGATGGGACTGCAAATTAGTATAACTGTTATGGAAAGCAGTGTGAAGATTCCTCAAAAAGACTAAGAATGGAAACCCCATGTGACCCAGCTATCCCACTCCTTGGTATTTGCACAAAAGAACTAGAATCAGCATACTATAGTCATACATGCGTTCCAGTGTTTGTAGCACTGTGATTCACAATAGCCAAGTTATGGAACCAGACTAGGTGCCCATCAACAGATGAATGAATAAAGAAAATGTGGTGTACATGCACAATGGAGTTCTACTCAGGCATTAGAACAAAATTATGTCATTTCCTGGGAAATGGATGGAACTGGAGAATATCATGTTAAGTGAAATAAGCCAGACTCAGAAAGTTAAAGTTCCATTGTTTTCTCCCATCTGCAGAAGCTGGAGAGGGGAAAAAGGGGGGAATAAAAGAAGGGGGAGGGTCTCATGAAAATAGAAGGAAAGGAAGGGGATTGATGGAGAAGGAAGAGAGGAGAGTAAGGGGAGGCACTTGGAAATGAAATTGATGAAATTAATCATATCACAATATGTCACAATACTCCTACTTTATGTATAATTATAATGCACTGATAAAAAACATAAATTGAAGGGAAATCAGTAAAATACAGGAAAGGGACCACGTGGAAGGAGGAGGGAAGGGAAAGGGAAACACTGGGGAACAGAACAGAGCAAATTATGTTGTGTCATGTCTGAACATGTCACAATGAACCCCCGTGTTATATATAATTATAGTGCCCTAATAAAAAACATAATTAAAAAGCAGAAGGAAGAATTGCCCTTTATTGAGATGGAAAAACTAAAAAAAGAGAAGGCAGATTGCGAGGACGAAGGGAGGGGTAGACAGGTGTGATTGGGTGTTTGTAGAGTCTCTCCTGGGTTGTTTTCTCTCTCAGAAACAAGGTCAAGGTTAAGGAGTAAGGATGAGACAGAGGACGTGGAGTGGAGGAGGGAGAAGGTATGAGAGTCATCCTGGAGTGTGGGAATATGAATGGGCTTGGGAAATGTCGTAGGATCATTGGGTGACACAAAGGATTCACTCAAACTTAGTTATAACATGAGTCCGGGCCAAATGCAGTGGTGGGTGCCCATAATTCAAGCAAATTGGAAGGCTGAGGAAGGAGGATTGCAAGTTTGAGGCCAGTCTCAGTAACTTAAAGAAACCCTCAGCAACCTAGATTCTTAAAAATTTAACAAGC
>JAJEJO010001706.1:154912-176136 GCA_020662805.1 Glaucomys volans
GAGTTCCCTTTACCTTCCTCCTCTTATTCCTTACTTGTACCCTATCCATACCTGGGTCTTCTATCAAACCATGGTGCTATGTGTTATTGATGCGGGTGTTGTCTTATGCTGTCCTTATGCCTTCGTCAGACACATGCTGAGCACTTCCATATAACAGCTATGCTTGACTTGGTTTGTAATCCCCGCAGTACAGATAGACTGGCCCCTGTACACGTTTCCTTTAATGTTTGTAAATTAACTAGAATGGAACTTAGTGTTTGAGTCTTGATTGCAACACATGCCTCTGGTTTTCTTCCTGTGAGAATATTTCAAATCTCTCATTTATAGTCTATTTACAGTAATCCCATTGCTATTCAATTTCTTCTTTTCTCAAGTAGACTGGTGGTGACTTGAGGAAAAGAAGTTTCAGTGAACTTGCAAGGAAATTCAGATGTCTGTTTAAAAACATTAGGGGAGCCTTGGAATACAGCCTGGAGGAAGGGAAGTTTCAGGTTCCATGGGATTTTGAATACTCAGATACCCACTTTAATTTCATCTTCTATTAATACATTTAGAAAACACACATTTGGCGACCTAACTCCTGGCGATGAACATCAGAGGCACAAACTTGCAAGCTGCCAGAAGATATATAGCACTGGGTAATACTGGGCACCCTCCCACCCTGAGAATTTTAATTCTTTAAGGCCCACTGAAGATTTTGTGTGCTGGAACATAATGGTTTTTAAGCAGGGACTGTTTTAGCATCCTTTGCTTTTTCAAAATATAAATTCCTGTCTGTCACCTGAGATCTTATTCTAACTTTCCAGGAGAGAAGCCCAGGCTTGTATTTTGAACACCATTTCCAGATGATTCGGATGCCTGCTTCTTATTAAGAACCGCAGCTCTAATTAGCAGAGATTCCCATTTTAGTGGTCGGCAAGTTTTACCATGTAAGGTCAGATGCAAAAATTTTTGGCTCTGTGGGCCTTATGGATTCTGTCTCTAGGTTCCCGACTGCTCAACTACAGGCAACATGCAAATGAACGAGCTTGGCTGTGTTCCAATAAAACTTTATTTACTAAAACAGGGACAGATATGGCCCTTGGGCTCAAGTGTACAGATCTCAGGATTACATCAGAATCTCTGGGTGTGGATTCTGAATCTGCAGATCAACCAACTGTAGATTGAACACATACAGATTTTTTTCTTGTCATTATTCCCTAAGTGATACAGTGCAACAACTATTTAGACAGCATTTACATTGTGTTAGATATTTAAAATAATCTAGAGAGGATTTGAAGTACATTAGAAGATGTGGGTACATTATCTTAAATACTACAAATACTTGTCATTTTATATAAGGGACCTGCACATCCTTAGATTCTGGTATCTTCAGGTGGTGAAAGAAGGGGCATCCTGGATCTAATACCCTGAAGCTACTGAGACACACTCTGCTTAATCCCAGCCCTGAGTAGCTGAAGCAAATGAGGAAATGAGTTTTGCAGATGTGAATGTGTTTTAGACTTCTCACTACATTTCATGACTTTGGATAGTCTTAGAATTTTCCAGAAAAAAATAAAATCAGTTATCTCCATCTCAGAGTTACTATTAAGAAGTCAACCTCTAGTAGACACATCTTCAAGGGTTCCTTTTGGAATTAACGAAAAGGATACGTGCCCAAGGCATACTCTCTAGAGGGACCCTAGCCTCCAGGTTTGTGCACACTCTACTCTTCCAACTCCAAAGAGCAGTCACAAGCAAAACCAAGGGTGGTTGTAGACTGACTGGGTGCTCTTTATCAAGGAAATTGAGGCAATCTGAGCTGATCATGTGAGCAGTGTATTTGGCCTAAAGACACGGCTGCCCAGTTTGATTATTGAAGGGGGGTTCTTCATAAAGATCTTCAAAAGGTTTGGATTCTCCCAATCACTCTGTAAGGAGGGGCCGTTGCCATTATCAAAGTTTTGAGGACAGGTGACTGGGGCTAGGGCATGTGTTAAGCAAAGGAAACCCCAAAGAACTTGGGGTGACGGTCTGTGGGGCCTGTACTCCTGGCTATGCCCTCCCCAGGCTGGGCATCTCTTACCCAATAAAGTGGGGCTGTCACTCTTGGTTTGGAGACCTGGCAGATGAGACTTAGAGATGGACGAGCTAATCCTGAGAGTTCAGTTTGGAAGCTTTTTCAATAAAATAGAATTCTACTCAGGAGAATTGCAGAATTGACATGACTATTTAGCCAATTCTTCACTCATTACACTTTGATTAAATACCTACTCTGTACTAGGCCCTGACAAGGCAGCTACCTGCTGTGCAGTCCCTGCCCCTTGGCAGCTCCCAATCTGGGGGAGACACGGACAGTTTGAGCACTAGGTGCTAAGATTAGTGACTGGGAAGAACACAAAGCTGCAGAGGCTTGCAGGAGAGGTAGCTGGGCAGCCAGCATGCTGGAAGGAAGGCGGGGAGAGAGGGAGGCAGACTTCCCCAGAGCAGGAGGAGACTTCTGAGCTGAGACTTGGGGTACAAAGAGCCATTAGCCATGCAGAGGGGCAGTGAAGAGAAGGCATACGGATAGGAGAGGGGATGGCAGGCAGGCCTCTGGGCTGAATCATGGGAAGCGGGGACAAGCTCAGGGGGAGGACACCTACCAGATTAGTAAAAGACCTGAGTGGGGCCAGGCCCAGATAGGCAGGGTTGCGAGGCACAGCGGAGCCTCGTCCAAGGGATGCCATCATTTCTGAAGACTTTGCAGATTTGCAGATTTATGAAGATGACTTTACTGCAGGTGACAGGAAGGCAGCCTGAGGAAGGGGCACCTTTTTCTAATTTGCATGAAGATGCTACATGGGAGCTGGAGGATTTGGAAGGATTCCCTCTCCTCACACACATAAAGGACTTTGGACTGTGTCTTGAGGCACTGAGTTGCCTTAGAGGGACTTAAAACCGGGAAGTGATTTGGAAAGTTTCATGGTTTCGAAAGGTCACTCTTGAAACACCATGAAGAATGAATTAAAAGACCAAGATAGGATTCAGACAGTTTCCTTAGGAGGATCTCAAAATAACCCAGGCAAACAAGGCTGAGGTCCTGAAATTTGGCAGGAGAGAAAAATTCAAGGGCTCTCCTGAAATGTGATCACTGAGCCTTAGTGATGAGATGTGGGAAGTTCTCGGTGATTTGGTTGTAAATCAGGATTCTTGGAACCTCAGTGCCAAGGTGAAGTCCAGGATTCTCATGGAATCCCTAAGCTTGGTTTAACTCCAGATTGTGATTCACGTAAAATGTCCCCTTTCCTTGTGGCATTCTCAGCTGACAGGGGCAGGTGTGGTGACCTTGTACAGTTGCTGTGAGGGACACACAGGGTGATGCTCAGCCAGCCTGGGTTCAAGGCTTCTTTTGTTATGAATGCGTCCTGGTCATTTCTGTAAGACAGTGACCCTCTCTTCCTTTTTGTTTTGTTATTAACCTTTTATTGGAAAGGTTAAAAGTTGAGGGCAAAGGAAAAGACAAGGGATTTAGCTAACTTTTCACCTTATCTATTATTTTAAACTTGGTAGAAAAATCTTTCAAAAATGCATCAGAGTCCCTCCCTTGATACACAGGCTGAACCCCATCAAATAATTGTTCCTCCTCAGGGGAGCATGTTGCACATATAAATGCGAATGTCGTTGATAGAAATGTGAGGGTTTTCGATGTGAGGTTGGCTTAAACCGATATAACGATCTAGATCATACCCTGAAAGTTGCTTTTAAAATTGTCCATTTGTGCTAGGCACAGTGGCTCACACCTATAATTCCAGTGACTCTGGAGGCTGAGTCAGGAGGATTCTGCTGTCCTGGTTGTATGACCTTGGGCAAGTTAATTACCCTTTATGAGCCTCTTTTTTTCCTCTATTCTAAATGTGTACCTATCTTACAGGGCTCGCTCTTGCTTTTCTTTATAACATGTTTATGGTGAAGGCAAGTTTTTTTTTTGTTTGTTTGTTTTTTTGGTACTAGAGATTTAAGTTGCTGAGGCTGGCCTTGTACTTGTAATCCTCCTGTCTCAGCCTCCCAAGTCTCTGGGATTATACTCATGTACCACCATGTCTGGCAGGAGGCCTCTATTTCTGAGAAATATTTATTTATTGAGAAGTACTATGCAGTGGTACTAGGGCCCTTTGCATAGGTTGACCAGGCAGTTTTTCTGCTGTGTTTGCTGGAGGGTCTGCTGGAGCCACCAGACTGGGTCTCTCCTATGGCAGTGTCAGGATGCCCAGAAGGTAAAAATGGAAACATCAAGGTATGTGGTGACCTGCAATCAGAAATCACAGGATAGAACTTCTGCCTTGTTCTTTTTGGACAGCTCAGGGAGACCTTCTGAGGAGTTGACAATTGAACTGACACCTGAATAGAGAAAGAAAGCCACCATGCCAAGAATCGGGGGAGGGGCATGCCTGGCAGAGGGAACAGCCTGAGCCAAGGTCCTGAGGCAGGAAAGTGCTTGATTGCCGAAGTATGGCTGCTACAAAGATCTTATGTCTGGAGCAAGAAGTGAGACAGTCCACTGGAAGCCTCCAAAGCCACATTTGGCATGGAATAGGACTGAATTAATGTCAATTTCTTTTCCCTTAAAAATTGGAAGGTGGAAGGTATAAATATGTTTAATTCTAGATTGCCATTATATGAGAAGCTATTAAATTGAATCTATGAAATATGGCATCTCTGACCTTTCCTGAATGTTTCCCTTTAAGATGTTGTCTTCTAGATTAAGAAAGTTTACAAACCTTAGTTCGTTCACAATCTGTATTTCCATAACAGAAGCCTGGGGGAAGGGAAGAATCGGCCAAGGAATGGAGGGTGGTGGCCCCCTCTGAACTTCTTTTGTCCTTTGCAGGCTGTGACTGTAACTTGGAAGGTGTTCTCCCTGAAATATGCGATGACCAGGGAAGGTGTCTGTGCCGTCCTGGGGTGGAGGGCCCCCGCTGTGACAGCTGCCGCTCAGGTTCCTACTCATTCCCGATTTGCCAAGGTAAGTGGGCAGAACCTCGCAGAGGCCTCAGTCCTCCAAAGAAACTCCCTCCTGAGAAAGGTCAGGCATCTTTCTGGCAGAGTTGCGTGACCTGTGTTTTAACAAACTAGCCCCTGGCTTACATAGGAGTGCTGCCTGTGTCTGTCCTGCTGAGACCTTGTCACCTCCCTTCTCTTGTCTTTCCAACACTCCTCTTGCTCCCGCTCTGCCTCTAAGCACTGTGGAGTCAGCTGCCTGGTTCCGGTTCTGGTTCTGTTCTGGAGAGGGAGTGGTGCCTGAACAGGGTCTGGGAGCCCGTCAGGAAGGTGAGAGAGGCAATGGGACATCCCAGGAAGGGAGCAGAATATGCAGTCTATGGACACGGAGATCATCGCCCCTCTCCACGGGTTTTGTAGCCTTGTGGCTCCTCCCTATTAAGAGTCACTGGGAGCTGGGAGCAAGGAGGAGGCACCTGGCTTGGTCTTTAGAGGATCACAGATGTGTGTGCAGTAAATGTTGTGTGGGTGAACGAAGGAAGGGAAGAATTTGCCCCATTTCTCTCCTGCCTCCTCCCCACCATCTGCCATTGTGCTTCCCCTGATGGCCAGTGCTGTAGGGGAAGGAAAGAGAATGAAGGGCTCAGGGCAGGAAATAGACATTCCAGGTATTATGAACAGACAGGGGCTTCCTGTAGGTGAGAAGTCACTAAACTGAGTCACTGAGACTGGAGTGGCTGACTCTAGGCTGGATGTCTCGGGAGACCTCAGTGGAATGGCCAGGACTGCTGTGGCTCCATGTAGAGGTGAGGAGTGCTGCCAGGGTCCTGGGCAAAGGGCTCAACTGGGGTGGGGAGCAGGGGAGTATTACCAACAGAGCCAGTCCTGCTGCTCACCCCGAACAGAAGATCAAACAGAGTAAGTGACACCAGGAAGGCAGATCTCAGGGCTGACTTCAGGGTGTCAACAGCGGCTTTGGGGTTACATAGGGAAGGGCCAAAGGCAAGGTGGAGGGGGTTTGCCAAGCTGGTCATCTTGGTCAGGCCATGTTCTGATTGATCATTATCCTGGAACTGGCCATACAGCCTTGTATTGGAAATAAGGAAGTTGCCGCTGCTCAGGGGACAGTTTTGGTTTGTGTCGCTGGATGTTGGGATGATCTGTTGGGATCATGATCCTGGAATTGAAGGTAAGTCAAGGGAAAGAAGAACTCAGATAAGCACAGGTCAGAGGAAGCAAGGCAAAATGGAGTTAGTTATGTCCATGATCAGGCCCTGCTTCTGGAAGATCTGCTGCCTCCACAGTCAACTTTCTTTCTTTCTTTCTTTCTTTCTTTCTTTCTTTCTTTCTTTCTTTCTTTCTTTCTTTCTTCTTTCTTCTTTTTCCATTTGTTCTTTCTAGATATACATGACAGTAGAGTGTATTTTGACACATTATACATTCATGGAGTGTAACTTCCCATTTTTGTGGTTGAACATGACGTGGAGTTACACTGTTCATATATGTTCATTCATATATGAACATAGGAAAATTCTGTCCAATTCATTTTACTATTCCCATCCTCCCTCCCTTCCCTTTATTTTCCTTTGTCTAATCCAATGAAGTTCCCATCCTCCCTCCACCCCCTGCTTATTATATGTTAGTATCCACATATCAGAGAGAACATTTAGCCTTTGTTTTTTTAGGATTGCTTATTTCCCTTAACATGATAGTCTCCAGTTCCATCCATTTACCAGCAAATGCTATAATGTCATTCTTCTTTACAGCTGAATAGTACTCCATTGTGTATATATACCACATTTTCTTTATCCATTCCTTTGTTGTAAGGCACCTAGGCTTTTCCCATAGCTTGGCTATTGTGAATTGAGCTGCTATGAACATTGATGTGGCTGTCACTGTTATGATGATTTTAAGTCCCTTGGGTATAAACCAAGGAGTGGGGAAATGGGGTCAAATGGTGGTTCCATTCCTTGTACATGTTATTTCTGTGGAAAGATACCCCAAATTACAAAGTTTTGGAGTAGAAGTTGGGTACTGTGTGCATTGCTATTCTAAGCTGGAGACCTTGAGAGTCTCATTGACAAAATGAAGAACTAACAGGAGAAAAGGGAGGAAGCCTTCCCTTTCAGATGTCTGCTGCAGGTCAACCCTAGAGGGCTTAGGTTGGAAGCCCACAAGATTATGAGTAGTGAAGACCAGCTCTATTTGATGAAAGCAGAGGGGGGACGGGTGGGGAAAGCAGCTCATCTCTTCCTCCTCTACCAGGTATTTACAATGAGTCTATCACAAGTAAGATGCTTTTTTTTTCCTTCCCAGTTATATCTTGAATGTAAACTCTTTGGTGACAAGGAGTGGACAAGAGTATCTCATGTTAATTTTCTACATAATCCACTGCATTCATATTATTCTTATTTAGCTACTACTGTTTTTCAGCAAAAGCAAAATATTCTGTGAATATTCTCTTATAAGTTTTCATTTTTCCTACTGTATCCCAGCCACCATTCCGAATAAATTACAAATATTCCAACTAAGTCATTCACATGGGCAAGGCAGTTAGACTGCATTGTCATGTGTATGGATACAAAGGTAAAGAATAATACAACATTTTAAGAATGCTCTTTTCTGGGGACTGGGGTTGTGGCTTAGTGGTAGAGTACTTGCCTAGCATGTGTGAGGCCCTGGGTTCGATTCTCAGCACCACATATAAATAAATGAATAAAATAAAGGTTTATCAACCTCTAAAAATATTTTTTAAAAAGAATGCACTTTTCCATATTTCTTTACTACCAAAACTAATTAATTATAAAGCAGGTAGAAAATACTAGGGTATATTTAAGATAAAGCAGAAGGGAGGTGGGATTTCTAGAATGAAACTCAGTGGACACATTCTCCAGCAAAATTAAGAGTTAACTGATAAAAATGTTTTTTAAAATAATTTTAAGTCTCTGTAAGTTGCCCTAAGAGCATATGGCAAATGAAGAAAAATATTGAAAATCTGAATATTAGAAGAGCAAGAACCTGTGCCCTTTGAGCCATGGCCCACTCACTCCATTAGTCACCTGCCCCACCCCAACTCCATTTTGTAGAAGCTCCAGGGCATTTGTGGCCAAGAAGATGGGGACTCTCTTTCTCCTGTACCTCAATTTGGGGCTGTGGTTTCATTCTGGGAGAGCAGGCTGCTGTTTCTTAGCCCTCCGCAGCCCTGTGCAGAAGTTGTATTCCAGATCGGCTCAGTAGAGAGAGCCTGGTCTCTTTTTTCCCTACCAACCCCATCCCCTTGTAAGGTGGAAGTAACCTAGACTCTGGAGGCTGAGAATACTGAGGTGCCAATCACCCCGTCCCAACCGGCTCATAGAGTGAAGGTCCCATGCTTGGGAAGGGCAAGCTGAGAAATGAGTTACATGACCAGGAGCTGCCACCTCTTCCAGTGGCCCACTTGTAGAAGAGAAATGTCATCTCCAACTCTGGGGAACGGTGGTTCTACCCAGAAGCTAAGATAGGTCAGAAGGACAAAGAGTGCTGGCAGATCTGACTGAGGGAATTGATTATTTTGAACATGGTAGAGAACTTCATACTCAAGGATGGTATAGAGAATAATGAAGACGTTTGTGTCTAGCTGTGAAGAGAAGGTTGGTAGCTCTGATGCAAGTGAAACAGTGGAGCAGCCGGAACTGTAAGAAAGATAATCAGAGAGCAACAACCAAGAGGAGCCTTCCTGATTTCATAGACGATTCTGGAGGTTGGGAAGGATCGATGCATGTGCTAAGCTACATGCAATCAGAGAAAGACATGGGACAGATTTAAAAACATCCCCAAACTACACACAAACCCATCAACTCAGGTTGGAACCTTACTGGCATTAGGGGTTTAAGCACATCCTCTGACCAGGCACAGAGCCAATGAGCTACTCTCATTTAGTGGCAACTCTTAAGAAATTAGGCTTACAAAAAATTTAGTCATCCCTGGCCATCTAGAAGATGAGATGCATTCCCAAAACAATGGCATCCCAGCAGTGATTAGGAGGGAAAGCCAAACTAATAGTCCATGGTTGAGTATGGGGGCAAGCCATAGCACACAGCCAAAGGTAAACAGTGAAGTTCTAACTGATGAAGGTAGTTTAAGGACAACTTTCAATCAATAAATGGCTTCAATCAGTGGACAGAAGACAGAAAAAAACAAAAACAAGGGAGAAAAAAATATGACTAGAAACATTAATGGCTGAACTTTGCAGGGGAAATAAAACTTGGCAGAATTAGCTCATCCATGTCACTAAACAAATAAACAAGCAAGCAGCAAATGATTAATAACAGTAATTCTGGTAGAGATGGTAAATTGGTAGCTACAATTGGTACAATTTTTTTAAAAAAATGTATGTTCAAAGAAACAGGGAATTGTGGCCCATACACAGGAAGAAAGCAGGCAATAGAAACTGCTCCTGAATTAGGTCAGATAATGGATTTAGTGGACAGACTTCACAGCAGCTAGCACAAATCTGTGTGGAGATATAAAGGGAATCTTTCCTAATTAATTAAAGGAAGGCATAATGAAAATGTTTTACCAGAGAATATAAAAAAAGAGTAGAAATTATTTAAAAGAACCAATTGGAAATTCTGGAGTTGAAAGTATAATAACTGAAATGAAAAATTCACTAGAGGGACTCAATAGTAGATTTGAGCTGGTTGAAGAAAGAACTGACAACTTTAATGATAGATTGATAGAGGTTAGGTGATCTGGAAAACAGAAAAAAATGTAAAGTGAAAAGGTACCCCCACAAAGATGACTCACATGGCCTTGAAATTCCATGCACTGATTGGCCAAGTCTTCCTACATCCATGGAGGTAGGAATGGAATCAACACATCTGAATAGCTTGCCTGAGGTAAGTGGGAGAACATATCAGGATGCCCCAGCTCAGGTAGGGTGGCAGAACTGTATATCCTGCACTCAGCTCTCTGCAAAGACTTAGTCCTCCCAGATCCCATGAGAGATTCGGAAACCCTCTTAATATTTAACTTAGCTTTTTGCTTTTTAAGAAGCTGATACCTGATATGAAAAGCTTTCTAATGTTTTGTTCAAAATAAGAATTTATCTTCTCATATTTTTAGTAGAATTCATTTGGGCCTCTGCTTCTGTTATGGTGTGGATGTGAGACAAAAGCTCACATGTGAGAAATGTGAGAGTTCAGAGGGGGAACAATCAGGTTGTGACAGCCTTAAACTAATCAGCAAATTGATCCCTGATGGGATTAACTGAGTGGTAACTGGAGGCAGGTGGGGTGTGCCTGGAGGCAGTGGGGCAGTGGGGGTGTGACTTTGGGGTATATATTTGTGTCCAGCAGTGGAGTCTCTCTCTCTGCTTCCTGATCATCATGTCAGCTACTTTCCTCTGCCACACTCTTCCACCATGATGGTCAGCCTCACCTCGAGCCCTGAGGAATGGAGCCAGCTGTCTATGGACTAAGACCTCTGAAACTGTGAGCCCCTGAATAAACTTTTCCTCCTCTACAATTGTGCTGGCTGGGTCTTTTAGTCACAGCAGTGAAAAAACTGACTAAAACAGCTTCCAAAGGTCTCCCAGAGCCTTCTGACCTCACTGGAAGCATGAAAGTGAGATGATCCCTGTGATGGTCCCTGGTCCCTGTGATGAAAGTTTGTGATCAACCTTTGCTGGATCCTGTTTGTGGTTCAAAGTTATGGCTCCAGTGGAGGGGGAGGGGGCAGGTAGCTCATGTGCTCACATACCATCTCTCCCATTTTGTTTTTCAGTTTCTCAGTTCCATCCAGAAGGAGTGGATGAGGGAGGGGGAAAGCATTGTTTGGGCTTTGTCTTTCAAGATAGGGGCAGGAGAAGCAGTTGGCCTGGTGTCCTGCCTTTGTGGAGGACTGATGCAAACTAATGCATGCCCAGCTTCAGAGAAGACTGCCGTGCTTAAGTGCTGTTTTCTAAGCTGAATAGGAAGTGACATACCATTGCCTTGTTCCTAGGGTGGTGTCATTCCTAGGGCAGGTTCAGGTTTGAACCATTCTGGGAAGAGTTTGGGATGACCCAGATTCTGCCTGTGCTAGTCCTCCTCTTGTGCTTGTCTTGCCTTTTTTTTTTTTTTCTCCTCTTTTTCTGACAGCTTTTGTGATTCTTTTTTTTAAAGAGGGAGTGGATAGCCCAATCAGTGAATTTCAGAATAAAGTCAACGTGGTTCAAAATGCTCCATCAGATAGCCCAGTATAGCCCAGCCAAAAATTGTTCTTATGGCTTTCAGCTTTATTGCTTTACAGTTTTTCAAAATCTTCTTTAAAGGGAGTTTTAAAACACTTCTAAGCTGTTCTTGCCAACTGCAGACCTGGATTTATGGTTTGCCTTAAATTAATTGACTCCAGACTTTTCTAAGTATAATGCCATATTCTTCCCTTAGAAAACACCTATAAATATGTTGCCAATGAGAGATCCAACCTCCTTCTCTCAGTTGGCATAGTCTCAGGAGTTGGGCAAACCAGCCAGGGTACAAGGATAAGGGTACCTAGCTGATGGCAAAAGGAGCTGGGGGAGGTTTCTGGCCTGAGATGCTCCTGGGAGAGACTCCTAGCATTTCCAGGGGGAAAAATACCATGTGGTTGATTGGGGAAGCAGTCTGAAGCCAAATATTGTACAATTTTGCCTTGAACTGACCCTTTACTTTGAAATTCAGTTTTTGTCTAAGAGAATATTGAGATGGTTGGTTGGAAAGGCCTAGGATTAGCTATAGATTTAATTTATCTAGTTTTCAAATCCAAAGAAGTAGGATTGTGATACCTATTTTGGGACTGATTATTGGTTTTGTGACTTTGACTAATAAGGTGCCAGCCTGGTTTCCTACCAGAAGGAAAAACTCCAAAATCTTAGGCAATAAAATCAGCCCTTAAACAATAAGAAGCTCTGTGCAACTTTTAATTTACATGTTTTCTAAGTAGTGTTGTCTCACTCACTCTCTGAGTTTATTACTGAAGGTGAACAGGATGGCATTACTCATATAATACCTGTTTCATAGCAACATGGCAAGATTCAACGCGATAACACATATCAAGAACAAATTCAGGTCAGG
Organism: Glaucomys volans; assembly: GCA_020662805.1. Taxonomy (NCBI): domain Eukaryota; kingdom Metazoa; phylum Chordata; class Mammalia; order Rodentia; family Sciuridae; genus Glaucomys; species Glaucomys volans. The sequence goes on from JAJEJO010001706.1 coordinate 166,945, forward strand.
ACTTGTAGAAGGATTTCAGTGTTTGCTCATGCTCTACTTGAACTGTCTCCTGACATGCAATGTGGACCAGGACTGTGCTTGATGCTGGGAGACATTGGGGAGCACAGCAGACAAGATTTCTGTCCTTTGTTGTTGCAGGTAGAATGTCCCTAATCCAAGAATCCAAAATCCAAAATACTCCAAAACAGAAATTTCATGAGTGCCAGCATGATGCCACAAGTAGAAAATTCCACACCTGGCCTCATGTGACATGTCACAGTCAAAACACAGGTGGACTAAAAATATTCTACCTCGAGGCTATGTATATAGGTGTATATGGAGCATAAATAAATTTTGTGTTTAGACTTGGGTCCCATTCTCATTATGTGTGTGCAAATATTCCAAAATCTGAAATCCAAAATACTTTTGGTCCCAAGTATTTCAGATAGGGGAAATTCAGCCTGCATTATTTTTGATACTCCTTGGGAGAAAAAATATTGGAGGGCACAAACAATGAGGAGTTGATGCGAAAAGAGTAAACGACTCCAGGAAGTCCAAAAGACCTGGACCAAGACAAAGAACAGAATTAAAATATTTTTAAAATCTTAGAGTATTTCCAAGACTGAGAAAAGCTCTGCCAATGTTGGGGTTTGGGTTTGGGGTTTGGAAGCTTTCACTGATGGCTGGATTGAAATGAGAAGTGAGATGCCAAGTTGAGTAATTCACCATTTTAAAATAAGGTATGTGCTTTTAAGGTCAAGTCTTTGTTTTCACTTCCAGAGTATAACTGCCTCTTCTGAGGTTCTCTGGAAAATCCCTGTGGCTCTAAGGTCCAGCGTCTGTGCTGTCCCTTCATGCTGCAGAGCTGCAGCCACTGCTCACTAGGCAGCTACCCTTCCTGCCTTCTGTGTGCATTCACTTTCCTTAGGGCAGAGATAGCAGGAAGAATTATCTGATTTTGGCAACGTCATGAAGTCTTTCCACAAAGGGTGCCGTCTCTCCTTTATTCAAGGAATCTGAATCTGAAAACTGGGTCAAATCTGGGGATTGATTGAGGGGCATGACTCTTTGTTTTTATGTTTCCAGTTAGACTTTTGTTCACTTGACCTAGAACTCTTCCACTTACACAGATTAAGTAAGACTCTAGTCGTCTTCCTGTCTATTTTATGTCTAGGAACGCCACGATCAACTAGCCAGCACCATCTAACTCTGTGGCTCAGACAATTCTGATTTGCTATTTCGACTGTGATGTCCATTAGCTATGTCCATCTTGCTCTTGGTGGTTAGGTGTTACCATTTGGCCCTGCTACTCCAGGATCCCTATTGCATTTAAGTTTTCCAACTCAATGGCTGCAGCTCCTACACCCTTAGTACCTATCTCACACATATTCTTCATATGTCTGTTTAAACTTGAAAAATTACAAATCTTTTTGGAGTGTAGCACACCTCATCATGGGTCACACTTTGTAGCTCCCTTTCAGCACCTGCTGGGACTTAAATCTAGTTACCCGTCTACAAGGAAAGAGAAGTGGCAGGGGCAGGTCTAGAGGAAAGCCAGCAGTGTCTTGCAAGTCAACTATCTCATGAAACTGCTTTTTATAGGCAAAGCAGATCCACTCAGATGCCAGTGGAGTGACTGCTTCTACTGCAAACAAGACTCATGGAATTTAGGGGTGCAGGGTCCTCTCTTCATAGTGATCTTCCCATATAGCTCCAAAGCAATTTTCAGAATCCCATTCCTTCCCACTTGTGCCCATTTTTGACAGCAGACATTCTGCAACATTGGGAATTTGATTGGCCTTGTGATCCAGCCACTCACAAGGTGAAAACTCTGGGTTTGGTTTCCAGCAGTCTCAGCCCTGAGACTCTAAGAGGTAAGGGCTTCTTCTGGGAAAGACAGAGAAACTTTCAAGTCATTTATGCTGTGCTCTCTCTAAACATTTCAATTCTGGAACTCCTTCCCTTTTCTTTCTGAACTTTGTTCAATAAAATTAGGAACAACTAACCAAACTTCATTATACTCACTAGTTTGACAGAAATGTTCTACATTAGCAAATACATAGTCACTCGGAAACTTGCCTCTTACAAGCTTTGATTCGGAGTATGCAATGATGATATTTGTCTGTATCTCTACTGCCAATCAAGCCATGGACTTCCAGTCCTCTCTCCCCTGCTGGAAATAAAGCCATTAGTGCCTCTAAATCTAATCAAACTGGAAAACCGATTCTAGAAACCCCAAACCAAATCAGAGAACTCATTCTTAAGATTCTGTTCCTCTAGAAATATTCTTCTTGATGCCAAAATTCTATGTTAGAATTCCTTAGAGAGACAGAACCAATAGGATGTGGGAGTGGGTGGGGAGAATGATTGAGTTCAAGACTTGGCTCACGCAATTCTGGGGGTTCTTGAGTCCATAGTCTCTGCAGGGGAGGCCAGCAGGGAAGAGTTCATTTTGCAGCTCAAATCTGAAGGTCATATGTAGGCAGATTCCTTTTGGGGGTTCATCAGTCTTTCTTTCCTAAGGCTTCAATTGTATAAGGCCTCCTTACATTATGGAATATAATCTGCCTCACTCAAGAGTCTACTGATTGAAATGTTAATTTTATCTAAAAATATCTTCACGGCTCCTCTAGACTGGTGTTTGACCAATTATTTAGGCACCACAGCCTAGTCAAGTAGACTCATAAAGTTAACCAGCCCAGAGACCAAGAACACTTGCTTAGAACCTGCCACTAGGTATGGGCTTACTCTCTGCAGATAGGCTTGGTGGGGCCACAGTGCCACGAGAGAACACTGACAGAGATGGCAGGAGGGAATAATAGTCCTAGTCCTGTTGCTTCCGACATCTGGTGGAGTGGCATTAGCCATGTTTCTCATGGGGTTGGGCACTTCACACTATGTCCATGATTCTCCAGCTCTTTCAGATCAGGGAATACGTATTTTTGTATCTACCTCCACCATAGCACCTAGCCATGATGTCATCAAAAACGTAGGCTGCCAATCAATGTCCTCTGGTTGGATGGATATAAAATAGAAGGGTAGGGTGGTGATAAATTCTCAGAATCTGCCACTAATCGTGTCCCTCTGAACAAGTCATACAACCTGTTGAGTTCTCAGGTAATTTGTCAAGGAGCAAACTAGCTCTGTTCCCCTCCATTAGTGACATTTTATTTTATGATTCCAGTGACAACAAGGGCAAGCTCTGTTATCCATTATCATTATTACTAAAAAGCACTTTCAGGGTAAATCACCACGCACAGGCCGAACTGAGTCCTGTCAGAGAATAAAAACAGCATGGTCTCGTCCCCACAAGGGCTCAGAGCTCCAAGGCTTAGTTAGTCATGTGGAACTTTTCACATCCCAAGGGTACTTATAAATAGAACACCAGAAGTGAGGCTTTGCTGTATAATTCTTTTCTTTCCCAAAGTCCCAATTAGTATGGAATTTTTGAGAACTTGCAAAAAATATATATATATTATATACATATGTTTATATATATTTTATAAACATAAATATATATAAAATATAAATATATTTACTGAATACCCTGAATATAAATTTGTATGTCAAATATATGTTATATATATTTATATTTATAAATATAAATATTTATGTATATATTATAAAAATATATATATATTTTTTTTACTGAATACCCTGAATATAAATTTGGATGTCAGAACTACTTATTCATTGACTGCCATTCATTCAGTGTAGAAGAGTATAAGGAACATCTATGTCTCCACGCACTGGGGGTGTTTGGTACTTAGAGCAGTATTAGAAAGAGCAAACACCAGGCACTTCCTCTTTTCCAAACATCATGCTCAGTGCTTTTCATACCTCATTTCTAATGATTTTCTAAAAAACTCATCAGGTAAGTTTTATATTAGCTTACAGAAAGGAAACTAAGGCTTAAAGAGACTAAATAACTTGCTTATGATTGCACATAAGTGGCACAGCCAGTATTCAGATCCAGATGTATCTGATCCCAGAGGTGGAAGCCCTTTGCTACAGACTACTTTGGTGACTCTGAGAATGCCGCCACTTAACTTCTGCTCTTCACCATGTTGTGGTGAAATCCAGTGCGATGATCTCCCCAGTTCCTTCCATTCTTAAGATGTGAGACCCTCTGATTGAAGAAGTTAGCTGGGTCATTTCCATTGTGCATACCTATCTGGGAACAGGGTCCTCGCAGTTTGAATGGGAGTGACACTCAACAACTCCAGCCCTGCAGGACTCAGTGGGAAGGGAGCCAAGAAGGGAGTGGCCAGAATCTCTTCTCTCCACCTACAAGTGTGTATTCACCCCCTTGGCCAAAGATGATGGTAACAGGTTGAGGAGGGGCAAAGGATACTGGGATGCCTTCCCCATCCATTCCCACTCCTTCCTGTGTAACTGTTCCCTTGATTACTAACTCCACTAAGGCCTTGAGAAAACAGACATGAAGAGAGGAGGACAAATTAAAACAGGGGGACGGTTATAGGCTGATCTGGGCTGGAGCAATTTGCACTTGATTCCCAGTGGAATGTAGAGTTAGAGTGGATCCTTCAATGAGTCACATCTCTCATCAACTGTCCCTGTCATTCTTCTCTTATGAGAACCATTGCTGTAGGTGAGAAGCATCCTCCAAACCCTCACCAGCCACCAGCCAATCTAGCTGAATACAAAATTCCAGCAACAAAAGCTGGCCTTTCCTGAGTGCTCACTATGACAGTAGGTAACCCAGCTCTTTCTAGTATTCTTTGATATTTATGACAATCTTATCAAGTAGATGCTAGTGTCAGTCCTATTTAAGGGAGGGGAAACAGGCTTATATCAGTTGAGCAGGTAGTTCTAGGTTCTAGGTCTAATAAAAGGTGAAGCTGGAACTTGCATTTGGGTCTTTGTGGCCCCACCCCAGGGGTCCAATCCACAATGCTGTGATATCCTCTGACTGAAGAAGTTCAAAGGAGAGACACCCCCTTCCACACCCCAGGCCCTGAGTCTGACTGAATTCTTTTCCTCCAGACTGCCAGTGTTCAGCCCTTGGATCCTACCCAACACCTTGCAACCCGGTGACTGGACAGTGTGAATGCCTGCCGGGGATAACAGGACAGCGGTGTGACAGATGTCTCTCAGGAGCCTATGACTTTCCTTACTGCCAAGGTAGAGAAGCCAGCAGAATGCTGGAGGGCTGGTTCCTCTCTGAGTGTGTGAAGTCGACCTCCCAGAGAAGCTGCAAACATCCATGGTCACGCCTGCACATTTGACCCTATCTGCCCCAGTTCAAGTCCCTTGAAAAGACATATATCACAAATTCACATAAGCATCCTCAAAGGAGTCCAAAAATGATTTATTCCTAAAAAAGTTTAAATTCTCATGTAAAATATATCTGGGCTTCTTATCTTTTGTGTCAGTTCTCTGTACAGCAGCGTGCAAAAGCAACTTCTTTGAGCTTCACGGAACACTCTTGACCCCTGTGTCCAGGCAGAGAGTAAAGCCTGCTCTCCTTATGACTATCAGTGCTGATGGGCCCCTTGCCAAGGACTGGGTGCAGTGCTTCTCCCCTTTCTCCTTGCCTGCCATTGATCCCCTGGGGGACTGTCATCACACTTCAGCACTGGCAGAAGGGGAGGAACCTGGGGTGCACTGGAGCCCATGAAGTCAGGAAAGTGAGCCAAGGAGCAGATGGAAACCTGAGAATGAAAGTGAGTTGGGTGTGATAAGAGGCAGAAAGGGCAGAAATGAGTTGTCTGTGATTCTTCCCAAAATCCATGGTGCAGGGAGCCTCCAGTGTGGGCCAGGAGCCCCTGTTGATTACAAAGGTCTCTTGCTCTATTAAAAGAGGGATTTGTGCCTGGTACAGTAGCACATGCCAATAATCCTAATGATTTGGGAGGCTGAGGCAGGAGGATGGCAAGTTCAAGGCCAGCCTCAGCAACTAAGTAAACCCCTTGGCAGCTTAGTGAGACCCTGTTTCAAAATTAAAACAGCAACAAAAACTGGACTGGAGATGTAAAGCACTCCTGGGTTAAATCCTCAGTACCAAAAAAAAAGGAGGGACGGTGAGGCTGGCCCAGGAGACCCAGCTTTTCCACCAGGAGAATGTGTTCCTCAGACCCCTTTATGCTCCTCATAACCACTTGGAGCCACCATGCCCAGAGCCTGCTGGTACAGGGCCACAGCACAGACTCCATTTCCTAGAACTTTCCTAGTCAGAATCTTCAAGACCAGGTTTTCCTGAGGGTGGAACTTGCAGGTAGCAGCCAGAGGAGCTGCTCTCCCGTTGGGAAGACCCAAGGATCCCTGAAAGGTGAGGGTGTCCCAGAGTAAGATGTGCCTGCATGGACATCAGGAGTGGGAAAGAGTGCAGTGGAGAGGCATCCCAGTGCTAGAGAGGCCCCCTGGTCCTAGAGAGGATCCCCAGGCCGGGTGTGGTCAGGGTGGAGAACCAGAGCAGAGAGTTACGCTGTTACAGAAAAACAGGGAAGGGGAAGGCGGAGGGGAGGGAGAGAGAGAGAGAGGAGAGATCAAGGAGAAGCTGAGGCAGAGACAAAGAGGAGACAAAAGCAGAAAGCTAAGGAACAATTTGTAAGAAAACATGTAACTATCACGGATTTGTTTAAAGGATTTGAAAACCAGGCTCAAAATAAGCTTAACCCAACCTGTTTTAGTTCTAATGCTGTGTAATAGGAGTTCTGAGACATTGAAAATGCTTCATTTATTGAAGGGAGATTGTATCAGGCTTGTAATACCATCCTGATGGAGGCAGGAGCACTAACTGATTTTATAAAGAACTTTAGTGGAGGAGGTATGGTGGTTGGAAGGATAGTAGAATGAATCAGACATTATTATCCTATGTGCATATGGCTACACGACCAGTGTAATTCCACATCATGCACAACCAGAAGAATGAGAAGTTATACTCCATTTACGTATGATGTGTTGAAGTGCACTCTACTGTCATGTACAGCAAATTAGAAGAAATAAAAAAGAACTTTGGTGCAGGTGGGAAACAAGGGACTTTGATAATTGAAGAATTAACTCTTGGTTAACTAAAAGGCAAACTTAAATACAAATCCTGTAACAATTGACAATCTCTTGGTGCAATACTGCCCTCTTCTGGATGATTGTAAATAGGCTTAACATTTTAGTCTCCCCAGTTTCATCAATTAGAAATGAAATTTTGTTAGTGGGCAGAGAACAGAGTTGTTCAGTGACAAAGGGGGAACTCTGAGTTCGAGGATCATGAACATCATTCAGGAGGACTTCCTTCACCTTGCACTTATCAAAAGCATAAATAGATGTGTACTATTTTTAAAAACAAACAGAACTTTTAAAACTTGAAACATTGAAACCACTAACTGCCAGACATTTAAAACATTTCTAAATCATATACAGGTCCCAGTAGTGCTTGTGACCCAGCCGGGACCATTGACTCCAGTTTGGTAAGTGGAGGATGTGCACAAAGGTTGCAACTCTTACAATTCTGATACTTGCTCAAGACTCACCATGCGGGAGTTTCCTGAAATTAAAAGCAAATTAAAATAAGACACGCATTGCTTAAAGAGGTCAGTGTTCTTTTTCAAAGGGCCTATGATTTTGTGGGTGTTTTTTTCCCCAACAAAGAATACAGTTTAATTAAACTTTTAATTGTGGAGTCTTAGAGTTTAGCTTTTACTGCAGGATACCCTGATGGTGTTGCACTATGGACTCCTGCCAAGGCTCCTTCAATGGCCAAGGACAAATTAAATAACACTGGCTGTGCACAAAATAACTCCTATTTCTTTTTTATTATTCCAAGCACATACTGTGGTGGTCTGAAGTTTTCTAAGATCTTTAGAAATGATCTCTCTTCTTGGTCTCATAGCCTAGCGATGTGACTCTAGGCACTGGATGGGCAGAGGGACAAATGTTTTGCCATCCTTACTAAGAAGCTTGACAGTATTGAAGCCAGGCTGTGAATCTTACATATTACAGAAGCGTTCTCAGTTGAACACCATTCTTTACTTATTCCCAGCATCATAAATATTCAGATACTTTTCCATGTTAATTTGTATTTCACACTGTAACAGCATCAACAGACACTGGTAATGTTATAAGAAAGATATTTAATTTTTTTCTCTCCGTATTTTCAAATTTCTTTTTAACAACAAATGTGGATTTTGTGTGTAACAAGTAAATTAGTTAAAAAAAAAAACAACAAAAAACCGGAAGACTGTTGCAATTAACCCAGTGCTGTTGTTCCCCTGGGATATACTTAATTTACTTTTCATGGCCAAACTGTATTTCTGTGACAAGTTTTTGCCCAAAACACTGTTTGGAAAATAGGACTTAATTCCAAGATGTCAAATGTTCGTTTCCTTTGCATTTTAAGGGGTATTGCCAATGCAAGCTTCATGTGGAAAGTCCTACGTGCAGTATCTGCAAACCATTATATTGGAATCTGGCCAGAGAAAACCCCAGTGGATGTTCAGGTAAAGTATTTATATACCATCACTTCCTATTCTGTAACTTCCTCTTAATTTTCTCTGTTTCAATAACTAAACTCACAAAAGAGCTCTTTGTTGAAGCAATTTGATTTGTCTAAAATTCTGTGTAGTTTTTTGTGTGTGTGAATCTGGGCCTTGTTCTGATTTATAGATTTACATGCACCTGTGCATCCATACTGTGCAAAGTTTTGATGTCTTCCCCCCACACTTTTGTCAGAACTTCTGTCATTTTCAAAAATCTCAGTGAGGGATTATCATCCTGTTTCCATATGTATTTTACTGTTTGTAACAGCAGCTACTTGATAAATGTTTTTTATCCCTTTGATTCTATGATTCACTCTTTGTGGATTAATTTTATTATAATTTCACACATGTATTAAAACCAGGATAACAAGTTGAATACAGTGGGTTAAAGTTACTAAATTAGGTGAATCTCTCCATTTTTATTTATTTTTATTTTTTTATGGTGTTGGGGAACTAACCTAGGGCCTCACATGCTAGGCAAGTGTGCTACCACTGAGCTACATCCCCAGCCCCAAATACCTGAATATCTCTTTCTTTTCCTTTCTTTTCTTTTTTCTTCTCTTTTCTCTCCTTCCTTCCTTCCTTCCTTCCTTCCTTCCTTCCTTCCTTCCTTCCTTCCTTCCTTCCTTCCTCTTTCTCTCTCCTTTTTTCTTTTCTTTTCCCTCCCTTCCTTCCTTCCTTCCTTCCTTCCTTCCTTCCTTCCTTCCTTCCTTCCTTC
>JAJEJO010001706.1:176146-197649 GCA_020662805.1 Glaucomys volans
TTCCTTCCTTCCTTCCTTCCTTCCTTCCTTCCTTCCTTCCTTCCTTCTTTCTGCTGGAGAGTAAACCTAGGGGCACTTTAGCACTGAGCTACACTCCCAACCATTAAATTTTTTTTTTTTTTTAATTTTGAGACAGGGTCACAGGGTCGCACTACGTTGCTTAGGGTCTCACTATGTTCTGAGGCTGGCTTTGAACTTGCGATCCTCCTACCTCGACCTCCTGAGCCACTGGGATTACAGGCAAGTGCCACCACGCTCAGTTGAATATCTCTTTTTTGAGATGGGGTCTCACTATGTTGCCCAGGTTGGCCTTGAATTTATGATTCTCCTACTCCAGGCTCTACAGTGACTGAGATTATGGGAGTGTACCGCTGTACCAGCTGAAGTGAATATCTTTAAATAGAGTATATTTTCATGCAAGTACATCAACAATGACCTTGACATTAAAGTCACTTTAAAATCCCTTGATGTTGGGGCTGGGTTGTGACTCAGTGATAGAGAGCTTGCCTAGCATGTATGACGCACTGGGTTCAATCCTCAGCACCACATAAAAATAAATAAATAAAATAAAAGTATATAAAAAATCCCATGATGTTGCAGTTTCGTCTTGGAGTAGCCATCAACTCACCATCCTTCGAGAGGAATTGTATTCATTGCTCTGTTCTGCTAGTCTCAGAAAGCAATCCAGTTTTAGGCCTCAGCGGTGCAAATGGTATTGCTGCTGAAGCGTGAAGGAAAGTCTTCCTGCAGGTGTCATGCTGCAGATGTGAGATGTGCCCAGAGCTGGGGAGCTGTCTTTGGGTACCCCTTGGTTTAAGGACGCTTTCTTATCTCCACAGAGTGCCAGTGCCATGAGGCAGGAACAGTGAGTGGAGTTGGAGAGTGTGGGCAGGTAATGTGGACTGATTTTCATATACCATGGGACGCTATAGCCATGGATCCAGGAGCTCCTGAGAGCGGGGTAGTATTCTCCATGTGGACAGTACATGGTCATTTTTTTTAGACCCGGGCTCTCTTGCTGCCTGTTGTACAATGAGCCAGTTTTCAATCTTGAAGATGAGTGAATTCTGTAACTATCAAATTTTGACGCCTGGCTCATTGTTCTATAGGGAGATGGTGACTGTCACTGCAAGGTCCGTGTGAGCGGCGATGCCTGTGACACCTGTGAAGATGGATATTTCGCTTTGGAAAAGAGAAATTACTTTGGGTGTCAAGGTACCTACATCCAGTGGGTCCTGAGCAGAGCAAAGTGTCGAAGGACACGGACTGTCAGATGTTTGCTGTCTTCAGGCTGATTTTCTGGGATGTGCTCAAACATTCTGTCTGGGGCATTGGGCCAAATATTCAGTTGACACTACTCATTAATTGCAAATGGGGCTGTTTCCACTTTTCTTCTACCAGCACACTGTTATAAGGAATATACCTGGAATAGGTAGGTGTTAATGTCATAAATAACATCAAGACTTAGTGACTTTAAAGCTGTACTTTGTTTTATCAGAAGAGCCAGACTTTTAGAGGTAGGGTTGTATTAAATAATGAAATCATAGCAACAGTAGGCCCGTAAGGCTACCCTTGAAGGTCCCACATGACCACTTCTTAGCTTACCTTATTTACAATAGTGCTGTTTCTGAACTTGTTCAGCTCTTGGTCTACCACCACCTTCCCATTGGGTGTCTGTGTTCCAACTGCCCTGTGGTTGTGCACCCCCAGCTTAGAAGCGAACTTCTGGAGGGACAGGCTATTTCCATTAGGAAGGTTCCTGTAAGAAGAAAGGCGGTACTATGACCCTGAGATTATTAGCATTCCTTTCTCATAGAGGGAGGGAAGCATTCTGCATGGGGCTGGTTTCATGGGTGACCACAGTTGTTTCCTGACAGGGTGTCAGTGTGACATTGGTGGAGCACTGACGACCATGTGCAGTGGGCGCTCTGGAGCATGCCAATGTCGAGATCACGTTGTGGGGAAGGTGTGCCAGAGGTGAGTCTTTGGGAGGTTTCCTCCTGTGTTCATATGATGAGAAGCTGTCTTAGACCTCCCCATCTGTGCTGCCATTCTGGAGAAGAGCAAAGTGGTCCTAGGAACCCACAGCAGATGAAGCTGTACAATATCATTCAAAATCTGGACATTTGTCCATGAGTTAATTAAAACAGGAGATAACGATGACCATAAAACCTGTTCCATTTTGTAAGCCAGGGAGCACCCGCACTTCAGAGTTTCCAGATTTGAAGTGAACAGGTGCAGAATGACAGGTGGGCATGAGGAGAGCTGGAAGCATGGGGTGAGTTCACCTGGCTGAACCCCCATGGACAAGTCCCAGCACGGAGGAGCCAAGCAGAGCCAAATCCAGTTCTTGGAAGAGAGAGGGAATAAGAAGGGGCAGACTGCACATGCCCGGGTTCTTGGACCACTGGCATTCTGTTCCTGTTACTTCCTCTGACACATTAAGGAGAGAGAATGGAGAGATCAGGTGTGTCACATCCAGAAGGGTAAGAAAACTTCTGGAGTGGGGAAACAGGACTTCATCTCATGCAGAAGTAAATTAAAATGAACTGTAAGAGCAACAAAGCAAAGTGGAGATTGAGACCCAGACAGTGCCATAGAAGTATGGCAGCTTACTGTCTCCACATCTGCTATTTATCGATGATACATATATATAGATACACACACACATAAAACATGATCCATCTGTGGTCTTTCCTCAGTGGCAGGAGGGAAAATTTAAGTGTAAATATTCTGACTTCTAATCATGTGCTGGAAACTCCGTGAAATGCACGGGAAACCAGACACCTTCTTCACTAACTGCACCATGAATTTAAAAATTCTTGTATGTAGTTACAATGATTTGTATTTAGTATGGTGTTTCTCTTCCTTCCCTCATTGTTTTCAATATTTGGATTTTAAACGTCAGGGTCACTGGGCTGTTCTTTTTCAGTCTTCCTAGTTGACTCTCACAGCTGGGCCTTGTACAAGGTCCATGAGAAAGAAAACATCTGTAAATTTGTTTTCCTGAAACTAGCAAGGCAAAGGAAGGGTCCTTCCCTTTGTGGGAGCTTTGTGATGTTTTCTAATGTAAATGTTTTCTGTTTTGCCCCTTTTCACCCTTATGTTGTCAAAATGAGCTTTTCCCTGCTCAAAGGAATGTGTTTTTTTTTTTTTTCCTTGCTTTTTCCGTCTATGTAGGTGATTGGCTAATTTTCCGGATAATATAATGCAACCAAATAAAAATTAAATTGCCCACTCAGAGGAAAAAATATTGACCTTTTGCATTTTAGCATACATTTTTTGCATTCTATAATTATACATATATACGTATATATATATATTTATACATATGCACATGTATGAATACAAAATGTAAGGTATATGCATATACCTTGAAATTTAGAACATGTCCTTGATATAGTGGCAAATGATAACTGAAATGAACGGTGGTCAACCTCACATATATGGCATAGTGACTTTTCTCCTGGCTGGCAAATCTGTGTCCTGTTGTATTATGTCCTCCCAAATGTTAGTTTATGATTTTTTTCTGAGCATTTTTAGGTTTGCATGTAAACTTAGAAAGTATTTACATTCACTTCGTTTTCTAAATAATTTTATAATGAATTTAATAAATGTTCTTTGTAGAAAATTAATGTTTATGATAGTAAAAAGGCAAAGAAAAACCTTCATTCCGCCGCCCAGAGATAATCCCTTTTAATACTTCTGTATTTTTTTCTAGATTTTGTTTATGAATGAAATTTAGTGCTGTATTTTTTCATGTTATATGTGTATCAATCTATTAATTTACATGATATCTTAACCCTTTACTTCTAGCATTAAATAATCCTCAAAAATACTAATGATTGCATATTTCATAATTTCCTGATTTCATATTTTATACATTCATGTTTTTAAGTTTTCCCTGTTTTAAACATTTTAATATTAATTCTTTGATAGTGTATGTAAAGTCATTCTTTAGAATTGATACCTGGAGGCTGGACGTGGTGGCGCACGCATGTAATCCAAGCACCTTGGGAAGCTGAGTCAGGAGGATTGCGAGTTCAAAGCCAGCCTCAGCAACTTAGCGAGGCCCTAAGCAACTCAGTGAGACCCTGTCTCTAAATAAAAATACAAAATAGGGCTGGGGATGTGGCTTAGTGACCAAGTGTCCCTGAGTTCAATCCCTGGTTCCAAAAAAAAAAGAATTGATACCTGGAAATAAGATTATTGGGTCAATGTGTATGAAAACTTTTAAGGATCTCTGTAAATTCACCTTATACCTAAAAAGTATAAGCATTTATTTTTTTCCTTTCTTGCTTTTTTTTTTTTTCTCTTTAACAGATTGAACCCAGGGGTACTTTACCACTGAGCTACATCTGCAGCCCTTATTATTTTTTATTTTGAGACAGGGTCTTGCTAATTGCTTAAGGCTTCAACTAAGTTGCTGAGGCTGGCCTTGAACTTGTGACCCTCCTGCCTCAGTCTCCCTAGTTGCTGAGATTACAGGCATGTGCCACCATGCCTGACAAGCATTTCTAATTCCATTTAAAATACAGCAACAAGACCTTTTATTTCCTTCAACTAATTGACTAATTATAATTGAGTGTCTTTATGGCTTTAAAACCATTAGCTGCTATTAGCTTCTAACTGAATGGCAAAATTTATCATTTGGAAGAACTTCAAGTAGTTTGGCTATGAAGTGCCACACAGAATTAGGATATTTCTGATCCTCCTCTGTGTCTGCCACAACAGGACTCTTGAAAGGAATCCATTAATTGATCAGTGCCAAGATTCTCATTACTTGTAATATAGTTTCAGAGAAAAACAAGTCAGAAAAGTCATTCTAATGATCAAAAAAAAGTGTATATAGAGAAACTTCTTTGACTTGTAAACTAGCATATGAAATATTTTATATTCTGTCCACCACTGTATTGTGGTACACAGCGATAGGGCCTGGCATATGAATATTAATATTTGTGTGATAGTGAATATGAGTGTGAAAACCAATGCACAAATAGTACCTAGCCTAATTTGGCTTTGTTTTGTTGTTGGCAACCGTTTAGACATATTAAAAGATACGTTGAAGAACATATTAGGAGTTATGCTAAGTGGCTTTATCATTTTAAGTCTTAGAACATGTAGGAGTTGGGTGTGGTTTATATGAATGTTTTCATGAATGAAAACAGTATTTTAGAGAAAGAGGGGGACCACTGTCATTTGTCTTTATTTAATGCACTTTGTCAACTTGGTGGAATTCATTTAGCAGTAATTATTGGATTAAAGGATATTCAAATGGCCAATGAACCTAACTTACTGTATCTACATTTACTTTTTATTACTTTAAAAGGCCTGAAAATAACTACTATTTCCCAAATTTGCATCATATGAAGTATGAGATTGAAGATGGAACTTCACCTCATGGAAGAGACCTCCGGTTTGGATTTGATCCCCTGGAATTTCCTGAGTTTAGCTGGAGAGGATACGCCCAGATGACCTCGGTACAGGTAGGCAGACAGTAGGCCACAGTCTCACGGCAGGGTGACCCATAGGTACTCCCGTAATGCTCTCGGGGTTCCCTTGAAAGTAAACTGATCCCAAAGTGCATTCCAGGATTCTTTTTCTCCAGAGGCTGGGTTGGGATTGCCGTTAAGGTTAGGCTTGGGGTTTGGGGTAGGATGAGGTTTTAGTTGATAAGCATACATGTGGATTTCACAGATCATTGCTACTTTCATTTGGTCACCAATCAGAAAATGAAGAAATGAAAGAAATATGGTGTTTATCCCTGGCCACTTTTCACAAGAAGAAGAAAGTTTCTAAAATGGCATTAGGCTATATTATCACACAAGGGACATTTTCTTTAGAGCCATTTGTGGGAAATAAAATTAGTTTAAATAATTCTAACAAAGCTAGTGTCGCTACTTTTTTTTATTGATTTTTTAAACTCCAAATTACTCTGTGATTAGAAACTAAAAATAAATGATGAGTTTTAGTTAGTGCTATTTAATTATTCTTTCCCATATTTCTCCCTTCCTTCATTCTTCTCTATTTTATCCTTCCTTCTTGGCTTTGCATTGGAGTAAGGATTATTGTATGTCATTTGTTTACCTTTAGACCTTATGCAATATTTATAACAAAAAATCCTGTAGAGTCATTGTAGTTTTGTCCTCAGAATTTCTTTTTGAGATTTATCCCTTTGAGCTATGCCTTGGTGGAGAAATTCACAGTATGAGGTAATCTGATGACCATGGTAACTCAATACTTATCCTTAGCAGATTCAGGCCTATAATACTCCATAGAGAAACTGAAATAGGCTCATACTTTTCCTTATTCTAACACTGCTTTTTGTCTGGTCAAATTTCCCCAGCCAATCTGCCTTTCCCAAATAACACCTAGAACCTGAGAGCACCTCACTCTTTTCCCCTTCTGCCCAAATACAGAAATATAGTTTCCTTAATGCCCTGATTTCACTTCATTGTTCAGAAAAAAAATGGTGGATTCAATGAAGTCATAATAGAATGTGAATGACTGACGGAGAGCCCAATCAAGGCCTAGACCCTCTCACGGGTGAAAAAAAGTTTGGTCAACCCAAATGAATGAATTTCTAAGGATAGAGTTTCTGAGTCATTTTGGTCAGAGGACATTGGTGATGTCCCTTGCGTGACCACTTTGCCTATTTTTCTCCCAACTTGGAACTAACACTGAAAGATGAATTCAGTCAAATTCCGAGAGACAGCAGGGGTTCCTGACTCTGGGTCATGCACAGCTCCATAGCTCCTTCTTCCAGGACAAGGGATCCGATCTGAAGTCAGTCTTTCTTGCCACCGATATCTCACTCAACAAATTTCTCCTGCATTGGACCAACGATGCTGAGAAAGAGACCAAAAGAACTAGATTTGAAAAGTTCCACACTTCATGAACTTTCCTTGGGCCACAGTGAAGCTGAACATGTCTATGGTTCCAAATTAAACTAGTCTACTCTTTTCATTATCTCATGAGCTCTGCAATGCTTAGAGTATTGTGCGAGCCCCAGGGCTTGGGGACCCCCTGGCCTCCTCCTCCAGGTAAAAAATCCAACATTCTCCTTGGATAAGGGCTTGAGATAAAACTTCATAAGACAAAAAAGGCATAGTTTAGTTACATCCAGATTTATCACCTATGTGTTTGGGGTCTAATCTTTCTCCAGCCACCATTGGTTTCTGTTACCATTTAGATTTTCTCTGTGCGAAATGGGTCCTAGAGTAGCCTCTTATGAGGGTGTGTGTGAAATAACACACTTTCCTTTCCTTCTCTTCTACCCTTTTATTTTTCCTAGCCAGTGGTGGTTGTCCCTGTCACCGTGGCTTTCTTAAACTAGTCCATCTAATCCTTCGCTCTGTCTGCCTGATCACAAAAAGGTCAAAAGAGGATCTCAGTGGCTGAGGGAGCGCACTTTCACTGTAACTTTCATTGTAAGTGATTTTAATTCATTGTCAGGCTTGATTGTTTCCATATAGTTCCTTGGTCCTTGTTGAGTGGGTGTGAACATACCTATGTACCTGTGTGTGTGTGTGTGTGTGTGTGTGTGTGTGTTGTATACAAGTTCAGTGGTAAAACTCAAATAGAATGAAGTCATTGGTTGGCTAGAATTCCTTTTAATCAGTTTTCTGTGCTTCATGTCTTGTTGGTCTTTTTCAGAATGAAGTAAGGGTAATGTTGGACGTGGGGAAGTCAAACCTTTCCTTGTTTCACATTATTCTGAGATACATAAACCCGGGAACTGAAGCGGTTTCTGGCCATATAACCATTTACCCATCTTGGGTAAAGTCAGGTGGGTAAAATTCCAAGCCTTTTCAATTGAAAAAAAAAAAAAAAGATCAAGAAATCATTTCTCTAATTTTCCCAAAGGTGATCATCCTTAGAAAACATTACACCTGGTACATGGTTGGATTGGACAGTTCTCTGGGTGCTCTTTGTTACCTTCTCATTCTCTGAACTTTTTGCTTATTTAACTTCTGCTGTTAAATTATCATTAACTGTCACTTAAAAAAATTATATAGCAACCTTTGTACCTTGGCTGATCCCATAGGTCATGATACCTTCACTGAACAAACCTGATTTTATAGCTCATTCATGGTGAAGTGGGTATCATATTTTTTGGTGTTATTTAGGAGACCTTAGCTTCTTGCTCTAAATTCTCCCATTGTTTCAAGCAAACCTAGTAGTTCAAGGAGAAATGGGCAAGGATAGGAATTTTAAGAAGAAGGCTGTACATAAAGCACAATTCCCAACAGAATGCCAGGCAGGATCTTTCAATTCTCCTTCAGAAGTGAGGGCTAGAAGAGAGGACAGCCTCACCCACAGCTAGGGGCGAAGTCTGGGAGTATGTCCTACAAGGAAGCAGGGTTTTTATTGTTCTTGGAAATAGATTCCAGGGAGCATTTGAAGTCCCATAAGGACACAAAATGACACCCATGGAAATCTAATTTAGGATCAAGATGTAAGCATCTGTGTTCAGCATCCACAGCAGAATTGGAATGGTGGGAAGCAATGATGTCATACCCATGATATCAGCCAAACTTGCACAGCTGGAGGTTGATTGACTAATAGCCAGTAGGAAGAACTGGTGGGCTATCATGTGTAGAGTAGTCCAGCTTCCATTCCCTCATGTGATAAGAATTTTGTGAACTAACGAGGGAACAAAACCGAGAGGTTTAGTACATTGCCTGAGTGCACAGCTAGTCTTTGTAGATAAAGTCTTTGGACTCCGATCTCTTTCTAATAGAACCCACTGGGTGACAATGCGATCAGCAGTCTGCCCTCTGTTAACTCATATAGTCAGAATACATTTTGGTTTATTTCCTCATCCTCTGGGGCAATTCTCCCCAAGTCTGAGTCGGGATTCCAGTGACATATTCCCAAGGTAACATATTCCTTTCCCAAAATACCACTGTCCACACTTTATACCATGTTCTCTCATTTTATAGTCTATATCCCTCAAATTCTCTATCCCCACCACTGTGGAGCTGTGTTCACTGCCTTGACCCTAGAACTCAGTTCGAGACCTGACACATAGATGTCTATAGAACGAGAGCGAATGCAAGGATTTGGAGCAAACATTTCTTCTCAAGAAAAAGTCTCAATTAAACTAAGATGCAACAGTCTTCTTTGTTTCTGAACCATCTGTAGAAAGTCCTCTGTTTAATGCAGAGGAAAAATGTTGCATCCTGTGAATAACTAGAAGGACAAAAATTTTACAATAAAATGAATGCATGCTCATTGATAAAAATAAAAAATTTAAATCTCATAGAAAAAAAGAAAAAATAATTTGTCAGTATAATATGCTGAGCATATACTATAAATAAGAAATATTCCTCAATAGCTCATAGAAATTAACATTCTTTTTAAAAATTTTTTTTAGTTGTTGATGAACCTTTATTTATTTATATGCAGTGCTGAGAATTGAACCCAGTACCTCACATATGCGAGGCAAGGGCTCTACCATTGAGCCACAACCCCAGCCTAAGCAGTTAATATTCTTATTTGATAAATACAAAAAATTACATTTCCAGCATAGACAACCACTGCTAACATCTTATCAAACATCTTTCTTATCTATTTTGTACATATGCATATATACAAGTAAAAAAAATAAGGTTAGTAAATCTGATCAGTATTGTGATCAGCAAACCATCTTAAACTTTTTCAGATATGAACTGAGTGCTTGAAACTGAATTATCTAAAATCTTAACACTAACTGCTAGAAAGATGTCTGAAACAGTTCTTCGGATTTCTGGTAGGTGCTGCTCAAAGCAAAGAGATCACCTTCCTGCCAAGTAAGGAGCCAGCTTTTGTCACTATCCCTGGAAAAGGCTTTGCAGACCCGTTCTCATTGACACCGGGGACGTGGATTGCTTGTATTAAGGCGGAAGGAGTCCTCCTGGTAAGATGGAGTTCTGAATGGTGATCTTTGAGGGATGTTTCCCCACTTAAGACAGTCTCATCCAACACCATGACCCACAGTGACCAGAAGACATCAAAATCATGAATTTTCCTTTTATCATACAGGAACTTAAGGTGACCTTTGCCCTCAAATGACATAATGATATAGGGTTATTCCTTCTCTTGGGCAAACAAAATGCAAAAACCAAATAACCCAAACTATAACTCACAGTGATTCAGAGTTATCAGGACCAATGCAAAGCTTTCATATGCATGTATCCCTGCCTTCCAAAAGCTCATTCAGTATTTCCTATTATAAATCAGAAGGTACCTAAAAAAATACGCCTCTCTGGGGACTGTGCAGAATGAAGTCAGAAGAACCCAGAGGATTCAAAAACCCTAACATCAGTGAGATTTTCAGTGTTGGAAAGAGAAGAGGCCACAGGAGCCATAGTACTGTTCTTGCTCCCTCCTACCTTAAACCTAGGCAAAAATCACACCAAACTGATTGCTTTTGACAAAGAACTATTCATCGAAGAAAAGACGGTGTCCACCAATACTAATAGAGTAACCAGAGAAAGCAGAGAGATAAAGCTTGTTTTCTGGGACACCCTGCTTGGATATCTGCTTTGAAGTCTGCTTCTGCTTACAGCTAGGTCTTCCCAAGATAAAATCATTGGCAAAAGCTTGGCTTCACGCTCTTTGAGTGGAAAACATGAAGCCTTTCCTTCTGGCACAACCCATTGATTGGCCTCAACTTGAAGCCTGCCTCTCTTGCTGATTCTGCAATAAGGACAACATTTATCCTTGTAGATTCTTTCCAAATCTGGAATCTTATAAAGATAACATGTAGGTTTATCCTGTCCATTTTTTCCTTTTTTTTGCACTTTCTTGGAAGAAAACTGTACCGTTTTTTAAAAAAAGTTTAAGAGTGCTGCACAGATGTTGGAAATGAGGATGAGGAAAATTTCATTGATGCCAATAATGGGTACAAACAAACGTGGACTAATGGAAAGAATAATTCATTATAAGTTCCTCCCTAGGCATGGAAGATGATTCATCATGTATAGTCTATGCAACTGTGCCGTAGTACACATGTGGTTTTCCCCATAATGATTCCATTTCCCATAAAAATATTTTATTGGGCACCTATTATCAACCTTTACTGTTCTAGGATCTATGGGATATCAAGTAATGAGGAGATACAGTTACAACCTCAGTAAAGTTACAAGTTAAATAATAACCATTTTAAAAGTAAAAAACTCAGGTAGTATTTCAGTCAGTTTTTTGTCATTGTGACTAAAAGACTTGACAGGAACGATATAGAGAAGGAAAAAATTATTTTGGCTCACAGTTTCAGAGGTTCAATCTGTTATCAGTCAACTCCATAGATCTGAGCCTGAGGTGATGCAGAACATCATGGAAGAAGGATGAGAGAAGCAGCTCAGGACATGACCACTAGGAAGTAGAGAGGGAGAGCTCTGCTCAGTAGGGACAAAACAGAAACTGCAAAGTCACAGCCCCAGTGACCCACCTACTCCAGCCACACCCCCACCTGCTCAGTTAATCTATATCAGTGGATTAATTCACTGATTAGGTTACACCTCTTGTAACCTAATCATTTCACCTCTGGGAATTCTTGCACTGTCTCACACATCCCTTCCTCCTTCCCTTGGAGATCTGTAGTGAGGCCACATATCTGGGATTTCTGGAAAGCTGTCAAATTATCCATGTCTTGAAGCCCAGAGTTTTTTCCTGAAGAGCTGGTTAGCCATATGTATTCTGTGGGCTTAATTTGGCACACTAAATAAAACATGCGCTTCCTCTCATTTGGTAGGACAAGCAGTAGGTCAGTCCATTCTCTAGTGTCAGCAGAATTGCAGAACTTTACCACACATACCATGCCAGGTGAGCATGGCTCCTGTGGGAGCAGAAAGCCATCTGAAGTCATCTGCATTCAGTGTTTTGTGGTGAAGGCAGCCAGCCTCTCAAGGGAGCATCTTATCAATTGACAGCTTATTATCTTGTTAATTTTTGGATTTATAAACGTTCAAGAGACAGTAACATTTTTTCTGAAATTTGAAAAACACAAATGTTCACACCGGAGCACTTAGCTCCTGTGTGTAAAGAACCCCTGAGAGTTATTTGTGGGTTTTCATGAGTCAGGGTAAGGAACAGGAAGTTGGTATAGAGAGGTCAACCAGCAACTTCATCTGATTGTTAATTTAGCTAGTATGTTTAGTTATTTTATCATCAAGGTAGGGCTCCCACAAAATGAGTAATTGTCGTTTTGGCCTTTGCTAGGATTACCTGGTGCTGCTCCCCAGGGACTACTATGAAGCTTCTGCACTGCAGCTGCCTGTCACAGAACCATGTGCTCCTGCAGGATCTCCCCAGGAAAAGTTAGTATGGGGCAGAAGGTGCAACTGGGACATCGCTAGGGGCTTCTAAATTAGAAGACTTTAACACAAGAGTTCATGATAATCCTCAAGATCACAACTGCAGCTGGATGTTCTGGATAATGAGTTAATTTTTAGTGATTTTTCTTCTGGGTCTTACTTGTGTCCTTCAAGTAAGAATCAAAAAGCACTTTGCACACTGAAGCTGTTTTACAAGTGGCTACCACCCTGTAGCAGGCGGAAGTGTTGCTGCATGCCTAAGTTATAACCTCAAGGTCATGCATTGGGTGAGGGTAAGAGCTTAAAATAGAATCCAGGTTTGTGGATTTGTTTCTTCCCTTCCTGGTACAGATGAAAATTCCTCATTCTGGTAGCAGACAGAGTAGACACTTACTAAGAGTCTGTTAAAGGAATGATACAGCAATGAGTGAGGTGAATTGAATGACTAAGAGTCCTCAGGGATATACATTGATACTCAGTTTCATGTTCTCAATTGTAACTAATGTGTTTTGTTGTTGTTGAAGTTGCTTGCTTTACCAGCATTTGCCAGTGACCAGGTTCCCCTGCACCCTGGCTTGTGAGGCCAGGCACTTTGTGCTTGATGGTCAACCGAGACCCTTGGCAGTGAGACAGCCCACCCCAGCACACCCAGTCATGGTGGACCTCAGCGGGAGAGAGGTGGGGAAACCTCTTATTTATTGTTAATGCTAATACTATATCCTTATCTGTGTCTGTTGAAATGCTTGACCACAGTTGCTTCTCAAGCTGGAAGAATTTCTCAGGGATGTTAATCAGCATCTGCTGAGGTTTTCGTTGGGTCTGAGTGGCACCTCACACTGAGCCCTGTTAAGATTGTTCTTTGAGCACTTTCTAGACATGGCAAGGGACATGGGCAACTATAGAATCCTTTACTTTTGGTTCCTTAGAGGAGGCATCTTATTCTACCCGACTCAGGGCAATATCTCTTTTCAAAGAAAGACTAGACTCAACCTAAAAGGTCTCCATAATCTTCACGGCTTACCCTAAAAGGACACAACATCCACTCACTCACTGTCTAACCCTTAGGTTAAGCAATTTGTAACAGCTGGATTCCTGGAGCTCAGAATCCGGAACTGCTGCACCCCAAGGCAGCTACTCAGAGCTCAGAGGACATGTTACTACAGGTCTTAGCATTTCTTCTCTTCCAGAAGTTCTTTGAGCCTCATAACCAAATATAACAATATATTGATTTAATATGTGAGTTAAATTACAGTATCAGCAATAATAAAACACAACACCTTAAACCGAAGACCCTGAAAACAGCCTCCTCTATCATATTTTTATTATTTTCTATAACATCCTCTGTTTTGTACCTGTGAAGAAAATGTTCATTTGGTGGATTAAATATATAGAATGAAAATATCTGTGGTCTTAGTTTTCCCCTGAACATTTAGATGTAACATTTTTTGTGAACAATTCTAAAATTTTGATAGTAGCCGATAAAGGTTTTGGGTATATTACTTAAAGATAGTTTTTGTTTTATTTTTAGAATTTTTATTTCACAAAATAATACTTATGTGTGTTGCATCAAGTAAACAATATAATATAAATATAAAGAAGAACTAAATTATCTTTCCTCTTCTCCATTCTAAAATTTAATTTACTTGCATTCCTCCCTATCCGTACTGTATAACACACATACACACGTAGGTGTAACTTGACATACACATTCATGAAAATGCATAGACACAAATATACAGATGCACATGTGCATATGTGCTTGTGTGTCTATTTGTGTGTGTGTTCCCCAGACAACAGGGTGGTGCAGCTGAGAAGGGTCAGCCTCCAGCAAGAGATGCTAACGACTCATCAGAAGGTGTCCTTGCCTGTGATTTAGCCCAGAGCCACAGCTGAGCTGTTCAGCAGAGCCACTTTGGGTTGATGCATAAAACTAAGTCCTGGGCTGTCCAGTTTTATTGAAAATTCCTGTTTAGTGTTTTATCTGAATGCCTCCAGACTTATAACACCTTCTAGTCCCATGTGACTATATAAACTCAAATTAATTAAACTTAAGTATAATTAAAAAGCCAGTTCCTCAGCTGCACTAGCCACATTTCAAGTGCCCAGGAATCACCTATGTCTGGGGTGCAGATCGCAGTGCAGATCACAGTATTTCCATCATCACAGAAAATTATATGCATGCTGTTGTTACAGATTATTGTGCTGAGATTCAAAGACTTAGGGAATTATAAGAGGTTTTGAAAATGATGATTTCCCTTCCTGTAAAAGTATCCTTTTTATATTTTCCTTGTTAGGTTCCTTTACCCTCTATATATGAAACAAATGAATTTTGTGTTTAGAGTTGGGTCTCAACCCCAATAAATCTCATTATGTATATGTACATATTTCAAACTCTAAAACCCTCTCGGTCCCAAGCGTTTTGGATAAGTGATCCTTAACCTGTGCCATCATGTATCATGAGGATCTCTGCAGTAGCCTCCCAATTAGCTCACCCACATCTGCTCTTGCCCTTGCCCACTGCATCTCCCAATTCTTTCCCTTACTATTGCCAGCATGCTTATTCTGATAGAAATGTTTGGTCACCGTTGCCCCCACACCTGCCACACACAACACATAGACACACACACACACACACACACACACATACACACTATAAGAACATTAGAATAGCATCTCATTTATCTTAGGATACAAAAATTTTAGTGTGTCTCATAAGGCTGCCCTTCCATCTCCTGATTGTATCATTCCCCCTCTTGCTCTCTGTTCCTTGGTCACTGTGGTCTACTTTCAGTCTCTTGGACTTGCATTACATGAAGCCCTACAGCCTTGGATGTTGTTGAGAGCCTCCTGCGGCAGCCTCTTTCCTCTGAACGCTTCTCCTTCTTCTTCTAGTCTTGGTCCTTATCCTCCACACTGGCTAGGTCATTGCTTATTCAGGGAAGCCTCCCATCTCCCTCATCTCCTGACTAGCTCAGGTCCTGGACTTGCATGTTTCCATGGTACCTCTTCTGAGCATTTGCCACACATGTAATTTTATGTTGTAATTGGCTAGTTGTTTAATTATTTGATTAAAGTCTGTGTCAGGGCCAAGACCATGTCTGCCTTGTTGCCATGCTGGTCCACCATCTGGCCAGTGGACCTGGCATAGGGTGTGCATTTAATACTCATTGACCACATCATTTGAATCCCCCGTTTTGACATCAGAGTTGTTAGGTGTCTGCATAAACAACAGATTTGATAAACCCACTTTCTATGTCTTTATCCTAAAACATTATAACTAGGAGAGGGCAGTTCTGTGCCACAAAACCAGTTTGATACCAGTTCTATTCAAATTTCCCTTTTTAAAAATAAGTGACTGATAACAACAGTAAGCATAAACATTTTACCATTTTAATGTCTTTTATCTGAGTTCCTCAAAATCTGCCTTTGCCATCAAATGTATTTTAAACTCTTCCAACAGATCTTCCAAAAAATCAATCTGTAGAACTCAGAATGGGAAGCCTCTTATAAATTTACAATAGAGTGCTGATAAAATGTATAGCCGATGATAACATGTGGAAGAAAACCTGAAAAGTCATTGACCCATGTATGTTTTATGGTGGAGAGAAGACAGAAAAGCTTTCATTTGAAGAAGCCCAGGGGAGAGAAGCCAGTAATGACCTCTCCACACGCGCCATTGGCAGTGCCGTACTTCACTCTATAATAGAGCCAAGAGTGGTGTGGATAATCCATGAATTTCCCTGAGGGAAGTCTTTCTGTTACTTAAGTGGTAGAAAATTCACCATGGAAAATAGCATTTATGTGGTTCAGAGCTGTTCAAAAAGAGCAGTCAATGTGAATTTCCTGAATGTAAGGAGAAGGAGGACCATTTCAATTAAGTGTGGTATAACTCAACTGGGCCTGAGCTTATGGACTGAGGTGGATTTCACTGCTAAGGAATGTAACTCTGATACTGGATTAGGCATTAAATATGACCACACTCCTCAAACAAGCAATTCTATTTCTAGGAATCATATAAAAATACCATATATATGGGAATATATATATATGTATATATACACATATATATACATGTATATATATATACGTATACACATGTGTGTGTGCATATACACAAATATATGAAAATTAAAGACAACCTAATCAATAGGGGCTTAAATATATTCAGAGTCATACACTAGAGTGGTAGCAACCATTAGAAAAATGAAGTCTATTTCTATATGCTGATAAAGATATATGAAATACTGTTGAGTCAAAAGAACAAGTCATAGCAAAAAGCAATAATCACAGTTATAATCATCACTGTTCATATGCTACTTATTACATGCTACATATAGTTCTAAGAGCTCTGCATATATTAATTCATTTAATCCTCAAAACTATCTTAAGAGGTGGGTACTGTTATTACCCTCATTTTGTACAGGAGGATACTAACATGTGAGATGTTAAGTAGTAAACCCTAGATCGCACAACTGGAGGAGGTCTGAATTCAGACTCCATGCTCCTAACCAATAGGTGAGATCAGGAGAGGACACACTTTTTCTGTAAAGAGCTGGACAGTAAATATTCTTGACTTTGCAGGCCACATAGTTTGTCATTATAGTCCAAGAACATCCCCGATTGCCTACCATGATCACAGGTTTTTTTAAAAAAAGTGTGTGTGCACATTCAGGCATAGAAAATTGTTTGAAAGTATGAGAACTAAGCTATCAGCGGTCATTATTTTGTTACTTTTATGGTATTTTCACTCAGATAATTTAAATTCTTTATAAAATAACAGTTAATAAAGAGCCTCAAGGTATATTCCCATTCCTCATATCCTTCATTGGTAATCTGTTTTACTTCAAGTCTGGGAATCCCTCTTACTGTGAGAAATGGAAGCTAATACATTACAGAGTGGAACGAGTAGACACCCCTATTAATAGAATCGCTGGATTTGGAAGATGAAAATACACAATGTCTCTCTAAATTTGAAATTCACACAATTATGCATTGCTTATTTGGATTTCAAATTTAATGGGACATCAAGTATTTCCTCCCCACATTCACCCCTATGGAACCATATTTTACTATGCTGACATGCAGAAGTGTCTCCATGGTTTCGTACACCATCTCGTACATAAACATGTCTGGTGTGTTCCACATCTGCTGATGGTCTGTCTGCTCGGCCTCTCTGGCAGGTGGAGCTGCATCTGCGGCTGCGTGTCCCACAGGTCGGCCACTACGTGGTCATTGTTGAGTATGCCACAGAAGCAGACCAGCTGTTTGTGGTTGACGTGAACATGAAGAGCCCTGGGGGGTCTGTTCTGGCAGGCCAGGTGACCCTATACAGCTGCAAGTACAGGTAATCAGCCCCCACCCCACCCTGAGAATTCCCCCTTGTTCCCAGGGAACAAATACAACAAGTCTGCCTGAGGAACTTTGATTTGCATTTGTTTGCATTGGAACCTTGTTTTCTTTTTGAAGCTAATCTTGAAAACAAGCAGGGGACTAGTTAGATGATCCAACGTCATCTCCAGCATGCCTCTCTGAAGGCAGTGAGTCCAAAAACAGTATAATTTCTTAAGAAGCTGCATGCTCTCCTTAGCAATTCCATTCAGAATCACATGAAGCTGCACGACCTCCTTTTGTGATTCCCTGTTGCTCTTAGTGTGGTACAACGAACTCAGTGTTCTCACCTCAAAGGCTGTCAAGTACGTGGGTACCTGGCACAAGAAAAAAAGACTCATTCTCACTACACTTAGAGGGTGCACACCTGCTTCACAATACACCTTCAGGACTGGGGATAATTAATATATCATGATTGTCAGATGAAATAAATTGACAAAGGACATTTAAAATTTGCTTTGGTGAAGTTCTTCTTGTCCAAGAGCACTAATTGACAAGAATTTATTAAAAATGGTTTTCTTTGCATAATATTCCAAGAACATGCTTTAATGAAAGAATCAGCACAAGGTGCTTTCCACATGAGATTAATTGTATAATAAATGGTACTGAAGTCAGTTGGAGTTCCTTGAAACAGCAGGTGGAGAACTGAAGAAAACTCACCTAGTTCTTGCAAGGTCTTGAACATTTAATTACCTTTTCTTTCACATTGCTTTTTGTCAAGCCCAAGATGACCTGAAGTAGTTGGACATTTTCCCTAACATAGAAATGGAAGAACTTATGCAGAGTAACTTCTGGAAATTTAGAAGGGAAACTTTTACAAGATTCAATGAAATGACTATTGGATTCATGTCATGCCTTCAGCAACTTTAAAAATGCAGTTGTGAGGACTTTGTCTCTGGTTTGAAGGAAAGAAACCAAAAAATGTAATTGTATTTGGCTTTTTTTTTTTTTTTTAGTAGTGTTGGAGATGGAAGAGGGCCCTGTGCATGCTAAGCAAGTGTTCTACCACTGAGCAGCACCCCTAGGTTCTATTTGGATTTTTAACAGGACCATGAGATGGGACTTAAAGAGTTCCCCAGAATTTTCTGTCACTATCTGAAAATATGAGTTGCATCTTTAGGTGGCATAAGTACCACCAGTATATGCACTCCCAGATAAGAGGATCACCAAGTCACCTGAGTCCCAATGACCACTGGCCAAAGGACTGGGGCAGGGCTTCTCCACACCTTGTTATCCAAGACCACCCTCCAGTTCAGCTCTCTCCACTCCTTCCACCTTCCATGTCACATGGCTTGATTCCAGTTTCATAGGATTCAGCATGGAGATGGCTCAGGAGATGGGAGGAATTATTCATATGACTGGTGACTGAATCATCTCAGAAGAGCTCTGAGAATAATCTATGCCAAGGATAGAGGGGTTTAAAGTGGAAGAAAGAACATGCTCCTAGGATTCCAGGAGTGTTGTCTGAATGGGTTATTGAGGAATAACTGCCTGAAATTCTGCAGGATGGTTTTGGCTCTGGTCATGACAACATTTATAAGTCTCTATCATTAGAATTCCAGGACAGTGTTGTGTTCGCCTGGGAATCACTTGTTTTGTGTTTAACCACTCTCAGGAAAGTCCCATTGTATTGTTATCACTTGACTAAAATATTTCCTTTTTGTCCACCTGGCTTGTCCTATGGACAAGTGAAAATGAATAGGAGAAAAGTATGGGAGTCCAAAAATATGGTACTGTTGGCAATATTCGACCCATAACAACCTACTTTGAATGACAGGCCCCTTCAGCATTGTCACACATTCTCGGAGTTTTCCCAACATT
Source organism: Glaucomys volans (assembly GCA_020662805.1). NCBI lineage: Eukaryota > Metazoa > Chordata > Mammalia > Rodentia > Sciuridae > Glaucomys > Glaucomys volans. The sequence continues at coordinate 195,655 of JAJEJO010001706.1, forward strand.
TCTCAAGAGAGATCTAACAATGTTGTGAAAAAGACAATATTTCAGCAGAATAGTAGGGATGCTAATGGAAACACTGCTTTTCAAAATAGTGCTGTGATAAATCAAGTCTGCTCTTCATACTGGGAGATCCTTAATGATTAAACAAATCCTGTTATTGTTAGTCTATTTATTAGTAATAATTTAATAAAGGATAAAGATAATTTAAATGAATCCCTTCATATATTTAACTCCCAGAATTATGCTTGAATCCAAAAGAAATATTTTAATTCACATAAATAAATTATTAAGTTCTTAATATATATGGACAAATTCTGCTTGGTTTTTTGTATATTTTATCTCATTTTAATCTTCACCTAAAAAGTCATTGCCTAAATTATTTCAAATATTAATCAGAGGTAGTCATTCTGTCTTAATAGCCTCCTAGTTTCTTATTTTATTTACAAACAGAGAATTTGCTGCAGAGTATGAACTTGGAAGTATTATTCAAAGAAGACTTCCTGTATGGGTTTAACCATTAGAATTATGTGACCTTTTAAATGTTCCCAAACTCTGTGGCTCATTTGATGAGATGAAGGAAGGACCACCCGTAGTAGAAATGAGTAAGAAAGAGGAAGAACAGATTGAGACTCAATGGCAAAGTCTGGGTTTCCCCAATGTTGAGTTAAGGCCCACCATGCTTATTGACTGGGAGTGGGATGTTCATGAGTGGGTAACTTTAATTTCAAATGCTCCCAAGAATATTGGTAAATTTCTAAGAAGGTTATGTGTTAGAGATCTGTCATTACTGCCCTGGGGTTCTTTCTCCCTGTGATTAAACCAAATATTCATCAAGCCATGTAGGAAAGGTAAGCAGGGTCCTTAGTCCTGAGAGATACAGGAGTGGTTATAGGAGAAAAGTTCTTTTTCCATAGAGATTATGGGCTGCATCTTAGTCTGTTTGTGCTACTATAACAGAATATCACATTCTGGATAATTTATAAAGAAAAAAAGCTTATTTCTCACAGTTCTGAAGTCCAGGAAATCCAGATCATGGAGCCTGAATCTGATGAGACCTTCCGTGCTACGTCATGCCATGGTGGAAGGTGGAAGGGAAAGAGCGCATGTGGGCATGCAAGAGTCCACTTCACAATGAAACCAGTCCCCTGATAACACCATCCATCTACTCAAAGGGCAGAGCACCCATGTTGTGTCCTATTCTCTTGAAGTTCACAATGGCAATTAAATATCGACATGAGTTTTAGAGGAAACATTCAACTTTCAAATGCAGATTGCATTACTCTGAAACTTGCCATGCAGGAAAATTTGCTACTGTTCATCTAGTTATAAAGGGGAAAACCTGAGGAGCAGTCAACCTCTCCTGTAGGGATGTGCATAGTGAGAGAGACTTGGGGGGCTGCAAATTAGAGAGTGGGGCTAGGCTAAGATAACTCTGTTTCCTTTTGCAGTGTTCTCTGCCGGAGCATTGTGATCGATAGCATGAGTCGCATTGCTGTGTATGAGCTATTGGCAGATGCAGACCTTCAGCTCAGGGTGCACATGGCCCAGTTCCTTCTGGTATGCTTCTGTTTTGCCCAATGAACTTTAGAATCATTTTGTTGCTATAAATATATATATATTTTTAAAGCTTATTAAAAATTGGCTGCAGTTTCATTACATCTATAAAATTAACCTGTGAAGAATTGCCAGTTTAATGTTTATTCTTCCCATCCAGAGCCTTCTTTATTTATTTGAGCCAGTTTTTTATTACATCTAATAAAGTTTAGTCATCAAATTTGAACCCATCTCACAAACCCATTTCATTAATTTTTTATTCTTTGTTACCAGAAATGAAATATTCTTGTCATTAAATTTCCTACTTTATTTTTATTGTCAGAATAAGAAATGCCATTAGTTATTGTTTATTTCTTTTCTCATTTTACTATCCAATTACCTCTTATTTATAATATTTGGCAAAGTCCATCAAAATTTTAAGGTTTATTATCAGCTACTTTTTTT
>JAJEJO010001707.1:0-28524 GCA_020662805.1 Glaucomys volans
CATTTACCAGTTGGTTATTGATATGTGGGTTTATTTTTAGAATCTCTTTTTTGTTCCATTGGTGTATATATCTGCTTTTACACCAACAGTATATTGATTTGGTTACTATGGTTCTGCAGTATCCTTGAAAACAGGTATTGTTATCCCTCTAGCTTTGTTCTTTTTATCAATATTGCTTTGGCTATTCAGGGTCCTTTGTGCTTCCATATGAATTTTAGGATTGTTTTTTTCTAGATGCAAAGATATTTCAACATACATGAATCAATGAATGTAATACATCAGAATGAAGGATTAAAAGCATACAATCATCTCAATAGACACAGAAAAATCATTGGATAAAATTCAGCATCTCACAAAACCCCAAACAAATTATGTCTACAAAGTATATATCTTAATGGAATAAAAGCTATATGTTACAAACCTATACTCAACATCATACTGAAGGGGAAAAGCTGAAAGCATTTCCTTTAAGCTCAGAAGCAGGAAAAAAGTGTACTCTCTTTATTCTTATTCCACCAAAGTACTAGACGATTTAGCCAGAGCAATTAGGCAAAAGAAATAAATAAAAGGCATACAAATAGAAAGGAAAGAAGGCAAATTATTCCTGTTTGAAGATGCTATAATTTTATATAAACATATAAAAATTCCTGAAAGCTCCAACATTAAGTTATTAAAACTGCTAAATTCAGTAAAGTAGCAGGATACAAAATCAACATAGCTTTTCTATACACCAAAAACAAATTTGCCAAGAAAGAAATCATGAAAGCCATCCCACTTGCAATAGCTACAAGAAAATAAAATACCTTGAAATAAATTTAATCAAGGAAGTGAAAGACCCCCTACATTGTAAATGACAAAATACAGAAGAAAATGTCAATACTACCCAAATGACACTCAGATTCAATGCAATCCTCATTACAATGCAAAAAAGTTGCATTTTTTATGAAAATTTTAAAAATATAGAAAACATACAACAGAAAGTAAAACATACACTACCCAATTAGGCCTTCTAGTACAGTTACATGGTTGAAGGTATCTGTATTTTTTGAGTTTCTACTGAGTAACTGAACTGAGAACTTGACCTTAAATAATTACAATCTTGACAGGAAATGAAATATTCATGGTTAAAAGAAGGTAGATAATGATTCATTCATAAAATTACAACCTAAAAGTAATGATGAATAATGGATTTGTAGGACACTGGAGGGGGAGGTGAGTGTAAGTCTTTTCTCTCTGCTACAGAACAAAACATAGGAGAGACTTCTGTATTGCAAAGTGAGTGGTCTTTAAAGGGAAGCAAAAACTTAAAAGGGAAATTGTTATTTTCCCATAGAAAACAGAATTACAGCATTATTGAATGTACTTGAAAACAGGAAAAAGTACTGAAGGAAATGTTACTTTAAGGAAGATTAATTTTAAGACATTGCAGTTTAAAGAGTGATATAACTTCTTATAATAGACCATGGCAAATGAGGGGTAGAAAATATTTTCTTAATTATCACTGCTTCCTAATAAAAGGGAACTCCATTTTTGTGTTGTATTCTTATTGCTGAATGCTACACTTAACTCTCCTGATCTGAGAGCTCCTTTCAGAATCTGCACGGCTTGTTTTTAAGGGCTTCTGGTACCTAAGAGAAAAACAGAGTGTGTGTCAGGTTACTGCACTAGAATACCATCTATTTCATTTATGTCTCAAGCATATACATATCTCTATCAGATGTTGTGGTTTTATTAATTTCTATTTTTATGTGAGACATATAACCTCCCCAAATTGAATCAGAAGAACATGGAAAATTTAAACAGATCAATTTCAAGCAATGAAATTGAAAACACCATCAAAAGCCTCCCCACAAGGAAAAGCCCCAGACCAGATGGATTCTCAGCAACTCTACCAGAATTTCAAAGTAGAACTAACACCAATTCTTCTCAAATTATTCCATGAAATAGAAAATGGGGGAACCCTTCCAAACTCATTCTATGAAGCAAGTATCACCCTGATACCAAAACAGAAAAAGACAAATCAAGGAAAGAAAACTTCAGACCAATATCCCTGATGAACATAGATGCAGAAGTTCTTAATAAAATACTGGAAAATCACATACCAAAACATATTTAAAAGATAGTGCACTATGATCAAGTGGGGTTCATTCCAGGAAGGCAAGGCCAATTCAACATACAGAAAACAATAAACTTAATTCTTGCTATCGGTAAACTTAAAGACAAGAATCACATGATTATTTCAATAGATGCAGAAAAAGCATTTGACAAAATACAGCATCTACTCATGTTCAAAACACTAGAAAAACTAGGGAGCAGGAATATTCCTCAACATTGTAAAAACTGTATATATTAAACTCAAGGCTAATGTCATTCTAAATGGAGAAAAATTGAAAGCATTCCCTTGAAAAAGTGGAACAAGAAAGGATGCCCTCTTTCACCACTCCTATTCAACATAGTTCTCGAAACTCTTGCCAGAGCAATTAGGCAAAAGAAAGAAATTAAAGGGATACAAATAGGAAAAGAAGAGCTATCCCTACTTACTTGCTGTCTCTTGACCTAACTTGCTAATGCCCCTGTTCCTTCTATAAATGCCTAGTATTTTGTGTGTGTGTGTGTGTGTGTGTGTGTGTGTGTGTGTGTGTTTGTGCATGTGTTTTTAAAGGTTCTTTCCATACCCTTAACATTTTGGGTCCCTCCTGTTGTCAAAAATACTTTCAAAACCCACTGATTTTGGGTCCCTCCTGTTGTCAAAAATAATTTCAAAACCCACTGATTACATAAACATTTTTGTCTGTTTACTTTGCATTATTATGCATTTTGTTTTATCATGTTATTATCACATTTCAGATAGAGTTAAAGTATATATTTATATTTATTCCTAAAAGTAAACATTTCCAATTTATTCTAAAATGGACTTAATGATTATGTATGTAGCAAATTAAAATCAAAATATAATAAAGTTAAGGAAATAAATACTAAAAACATAAAATAATATGAATACTATGTCCTAAACTCTTGGCTATAGAGTGCACAATTAATAAGCAAGAAGGGAAATATATCTGTTATTGGAATCAATTTTGAAAAAAAATCTCTTTGGGAAAATTAATACTGAGACCAGATGGACATTCAGGTATGAATTTCCCACAGGGAGAACATATATATGCTTTATATATATATATTGATGCGATAGAAGGATGTACAAGGATACATATCTTTAAGAGTACTTTTATAGTAATCTTCTACAAGATTAATAAATAACATTATTACTCATCCCAATCATGCATTTGCTTAATCTTATATTAAATGGGTACTTTTATTTTGGAAAAGTATTTAAATACCTTAAATTATGAAATATAATGTTTTCCCAAGGAATTAATAAAATATTATTTTTATTTCAAGAAATTAAAAATAAGACTTCAACTATTAAAGTGCCAAAATCTGAGTCCAGAGGAAATCCAGAGACATTTAAAAAAATAAAAAGCCCAACTCTTAAAAAATGTCTTCCAAGATCAGTTCTAATGGTTTCCCTTTTGCAAAAATTCTTTCTTTTCCTCTGGCTAATTCACCAGGTCTGAATTAGAACTAACGATTTGATACATTGGCCCAGTGAAAAGTCTGTTCTGAAAAGAAGAGGGCTAACAGTCCAGGGAAGAACAATGAATTCATTGGTCAGCTTTTCTGGCAGGCTTTTAGTTTCCTGTGGGCTCCTAGGCTTCTCACCGGCTGTGATGTTGAAAGCCAACAACTGCCGCTTTATTAGAAACCCAAGCTACAGAAGTCTCTGGAATGTATATATATATCTCAGGCACATGCATACACTCTCTCACTTCAATTTCTTTCTTAAAGAATACATCAGGTAGAAAACCCTCTAGACAAGTTGTGCAAAGAGCCATTATGTTTGTACCTAGCAATATGTGCGTGTTTAAAAAATGTCTAGGTGCTCTTAAAAATCTCTGGATCTGAATCCTCATTTCAAACAGACCAATGAGTGAAGTCTCAATACCTACATCGCTATTTTTACAAGGCTTCAGTTTTTACTTTGGCACAAATATCATATTCTTAATATACAGGATCATTTAAAATCTTCATTTACTGATAGATGCGGAAAGACATCCTCAATGTCAAGGTGTGACTTGCCCAGATTCATCTTAATTCTTAATGAAAGAATGATAACTAGAAATGAGACCTGATATCTTTCTTATTGGGGAACTTCATCTGAAATTTAAAATTTAGACCAATATTTGGAGAATATTTCTATCTTGGCTCATTCATTCACTCGTTAATTTGTTGACTGATTCATTTATTGCTTTCCCTCCCGAGACCTGTTAAATTCAGTCTCTCAGCTCAGTTGACAGCTGTCTGCTACAACTGTGGTCTTAGCCCCTGAGCTGCCCTTTCTCACTCAACTCCAACCATACTGGCTCCCTCTGTTGGGAAAACACTGAATATGACCCATCTCTAAATACCCTTCCGCTCCTTCCTATTTTGGTCTAGAACACCTTTTCTAATATGTGCTCATCTTGCTTTTTTGCTCTTCCTGTGTGTGTGTGTCTTACCTAAAAGCCATCCAACCAGAGGAATGTCCATGCTACCTTATAAAAAAGAACAACCCCTTTCTGATACTGGTCCATTTTTTATTCCATTTGTCATACTTCATAGTTCTTATCTCTAAAATGTTGTCTATTTATTGGTTTGTTGTCATCATTCTCAGGAAAATACAAATCCTTTAGGATCAAGGACACCTTCGTTATTCCAGTGCTGACTCTCAGTGCCTAAAACCAGTAGTGGCAATATAGTAGATTTGTACAAGGATTTATTGGATAAAAAAGTATATTTATTCATTCATTAAATTAAGCCATACTGAATACTGTGTGTCAGGTCTTAGGTTATGAAGGAATGGGAAATGAAGCAGATGTGATCCCCACCATCAAGTAAGGTTAAAGTGTGGGATATTGAATATGTTAAAACACATAGGAAAACGAAGAACAGTGAAGCTAAAGAATTGGTAGCTATGGGAAAAAGAAGAGGTGTTGTCCAATTTAGATCCCAATTAAAGAAGAGGTCTCTGCAGATATGACATTTAAGTTCATATCTGGATAAAATAGAAAAAGAAAACCATATAAAGACTGAGGAAAAGAATGTTCTATGCAGAGAGAAAAAAATAAACTTAAATTATTAGAAAGGTGAACAGAAGGCTGGTTTCACTGTACTGTCTGGCAGTCAGCCAAGGAGAAGAAAAGTGGGCAGTTAGAAAGAAAGTCTGGAAACCAGTAGATATATCTGAGTTTGATATAGACCTGGGGATTATTAGTGTAAAATTGGATTATAAATCTGTGGTAATGGATGAGGACTGCTAGGTAGAGGTTCTGGAGTCTAGACCAAGCCTGAGGAAGTCTAGCATTTAGTAATTAGAAGGAAAGTGTAAAACAAAGGAGAATCCTGCACAACAGGTAAAGAAGTGGAGAGACACCCAGGATGGAAGACAGAGAGAAAGGGTCTTAGAAGAGATTGCATGGCTGTTCGGAATGACTGAGAGGTTCCCAGAGAAAGACTCAGGATTGGCAATGGATTGGCAACACAGAGGTTATAGCTGTTCTTCCCCAGAGTCAGTGGTTTATAGTGTCCTGAAGAAGGAAGACAGATGTCTGTGTGATCAGGAGAAACTGGAAGGTGAAGAAGCAAAGGTTGTGTGTGTGTGTGTGTGTGTGTGTGTGTGTGTGTGTGCAATGTGTTCCAGGAGCTGGACTCTGAAGAAAAGCTGGAAAATTAGTAGGAGAAATGGAAGAGGGCATATGATAAGGGAGTCTTCTATGTTAGGAGGCAGTTAATAGAGTATTCTTGTTTGTCAAAAAGAAGAAACCCCCTCATGGGGAGAGACTGCTTTATTAGAAAATGTGTGTGCATATAAAATCTTTCCTTGGATTTCAAGGAATTCATGAGCTTCATTAAACCCTTTCAGAATTCATGGATCCAAGTTTAATAGCAGCTGCCCTGAGATGCACTTATTTAATTTAAAAGAGAAGATGAGCTTTCACATATAATTTTGAAATATGAAATTGGTATCTTTATTCAGTTGCCTCTACTACATACTTACTTAAAAGAATTCTACTTTCTCTTCATTGTTAACATTTTTTCTTTCTTATTGTGATTTAATTACTTTGTTGGGAATTGGGGTGACAGGGTAGAAAGCTCATTTCTTCAACCTGTAAATAAAATACCTATCACTTAGGATTATTTGAAATAATAAGACCTCTACCAACTTTGAACTCTGGAGGAAAAATAATGTGGACCCTACATAGATGATCAAGTGGTTTCTGTTGTTTCTTTCCAATTCTGTAGGTCTGTGATATCTATAAAGCAGGGGTATAAAGTTTAAAGATGTTCTTTTTATTTTTAGGAGAGTAACTCAATGAGCACAGATCAGGGGCATGATCATTTAAAAACGATTTCCACTGGTATTAATGGCTGAATTGATTATAAGTTGAAAGTGCATATGAGCAGTTCTGCTTCTACCCCGAGTGTAACAGGACAGTCTGAGCATGTCAACATTTTTGTTGTTTCCTCCTCAATATAAGCCCAAGACTTCCCTGAACTCCAGAATCCAATAGTTATAGAAATAAGTACAATGGGAGACAATATTTTGCTTTTACTTTAATTAATAAATATAACTATGATTTTATAATAAATGTCCTAAAAATGAAGGTAGAAAAGATTTTCATGTCAATTATCAAAAATGGCAAAATTGTTCATTTTAAAAGCAAACATTCTTATGTGTGATTCAGTCAATAATTGGGGAGAAGGTCTAAATGAAGGATCTTATTTTACTACCTCAGTTTAAGATTTTTCCTGTATCACTCAGCTAGAGTATTGTAAGTGCTTGTATATCACCATGGAATCTTGTTTGGAGGAAAGAAGACAATATTATTTTAATGGAACTGAAAACCACAGTAAGGTACACATGTGCCAGGGTTCTGTGGGTGATGACTTCACAGAATGCAAGGTGGCAGGAGGCAAGATTGGAGACTCGGAGACCTTTGGATGAAGTGCTCTGGCCTGTTTTTAATCCCCTATCACTTTCACATGGACGTGAGATTTTAGTAGGAATCGAGGCTTGGCTAGGTTATATTAAGTCTTTCATCCATCAAGCATGTTACTCTGCTTCTGTCAGTGACTGATACCTGATAAGAATCCTTATCACTTACCCAGCACTTTGTATTTTCAACATACTTTATAGTCATTAGAGAAACAAGTATCTCCATGTGAATCTCAGTTTATATTAAATTCATTATACTCTGTGTTCCTAACCTGTGCCTTTTACTGATAAACAAGCCTACCCCAGGAAGCCGTGCTAATGGAATATGTTCATCTGACAAGTATATGACAGTCTTGAAGTCTTTATCAATTTAAAGAGAATTCTTTGCAGGTTAATGTTTCAAGGCTTATGTGTTCTGACATGAGTAGAATTACACAGCGAAACCTGTATTTACATGACTAATTTCTTAATTAAATAGGTCCATTTGTATAGAACATAGTATCTCCAATACTTGATGTGAAAGAGAGTTTTCTAGCTGTCAAGATTGTCAATAATGCCACTACTCTTAAGGTGTCTTAATCATCACTTAGTCACAGAAATGAAATGAGGGCGTCAAACAACAATCCCCAAAGGCCTTTGGCAGATGTAGGAACTTGAGGTGATGAGCTTGGTGGGTTATATCAATGAGGAAGGGTCATGGGATTATGTAATAGCACAAGAATTGGTGAAAAGGGTTTGCATAAAATTTGTAGGCAAAAATACTTAGTGCACAAATTTACCAATGACTAGTTTACTCAGTAAATCACATAATCCTAGAAAGCAGATGTTATAGTTTATAAAAAAATAAATCAACATCAATTGTTGACTTAGAAGAGGAGTCTTCAGAATAAAATTAAACATGACTGGTAATTATAAATTTAAATATTTTATAAACTAAGCCTAACATCTCCTAATGTGTATGAATTTCAATGTGCCTCTATAATTAGGAAATGCTATCTTGAGAGAACTTAGAATTAATAGAAAAGATCATGCAGACAAAAAAGCTCATGTGAATATATGCAGAAGGTTGACATTTTTATTTTATTTTTTATCTTCTTCATGCCAACAATTTATTAATTTCTTTTCTCTGTGATTTTATTTAAATTTCAAATAATAGTATATTATAGTTATTTGCATCCCATTTCAACACATGGGACCTCCCCACGTGTCTCTCCACTGTACAGTGCTTGTTCCCAGCTGAGTTGGAGAAGGATTAAAGACTAAGAAATGAAATATGAAAAAGAAATAAGGTAGGTAGTCTGCATAATATCAAAGAAGGTGGGAGAAATTCTTATTAACTGCAGAAAATTGGGGTTTTGGAAGAATGTGTTTCATTTCATAATCAAATTCCTTGTCTTTGATGTCTCTATTTTTGGAACATTTCATCTAAGAAGCATTGTAGTTATATTTCTGGGTGTCAGAAAACCTAGGAGTCAGCAGAAAATGTTTACCAGAATGATATGTATTTTGTAAAATGAGCGAATGTTAATGCTTGGAAATTTAAGGCAAGGAAAACAGAATTAATCAGTAATATTAGGGAGAAAGTGAGAGGATACTTAAGAAAACAGGGACCTTGGGTAAAACTGTCAAGAAGTTGATGAAAGTCTGTGGGTTTCCACAAGGTCCCAAAATGGGCCTTAAGAAGTTATTTATCATCTCAAATGACACTGGGTCTTTTAGGTTGGGCAGAGACTACAGGTACTATTTGGTCATCTTCTGATTCAGCACCTATTATTCTAAAGGCCTCTGAGCCTTTGGTCTCTCCCTCACATTCACCATAACAGGTTGTAACCTAATCCTTTGATACAGGTGTTAATAAATGAGGAACCCAAGACTCACTCATGTCAAGTGGCTGGCCCTGGGTTAAGCAGAAAATAGGTACTGGGAACATGAATTTGAATCTGGCCTTTGATAGCAAAATCCTTGTGATGTATACCTGCTTTTTTTTTTTATTTTTACAGACATTTTGATTTGTTGTATACAAATGGGGTACACTTTTTGTTTGTATGGTTGTGCATGATGTAGATTCATTCCATTCATGTAATCATCCATGTACATAGGGTAATGATGTCTGTCTCATTCCACCATTTTTCATATCCCCGCCCCCTCCTCCCTCTCATTTCTATCTATGTATTCTAAAGTTCCTCCATTCTTCTCTTACCTCCAACTGATTACATAGCATCATAATGTTTTCCCTGATTACATATCATCATCCACTTATCAGGGAAAACATTCGGCCTTTGGGTTTTTGGGATTGGCTTATTTCACTCAGCATGATATTCTCCAACTCCATCCATTTATCTGCAAATGTCATAATATTATTATTCCTTATGGCTGAATAATATTCCATTGTATATATATACCACAATTTCTTTATCCATTCATCTGTTGAAGGGCACCTAGGTTGGTTCCACAATCTAGCTATTTACACCTGCTTTATAATCGCTCTCAATAGTTGGTTACATTAACTGAATTGATTAGAAAAAATCTGACCAAATTTTAAAGAAGAGTCCCAAATTTTAAATTATTATCCATTTTATGTTAACATTAAGTTGACTATGGCTATATTCTTAATATGTGAGAAAAGTATAGATAAGAAACGCATATGCAAAGTGGTCAATCAGTGCTTTTTGTTGTTTAGATTTAAAAATTTAACTTCATGACCTTGGATAGAAATTAAAAGCAAGGAGACTTGGGTATAGGGAATTAGAGCTTTGAAGTAAGATCTTTGGACAAGTTCAGGTGTACAAACCATTAGTTATGTTGGAAACAAAGTAAGTAAAGAAAAGTAAACATTTAGAAACTTGTAGAGCAATTTACAGTGCAATTCTATATCTATTAAGGATATTAATATAGGATGGAAATTTTTGTCTCTAATGTTTAATTTTTTAGGTTAGTGTATATGATAGCATTATTATTGGTATTACATAGAAAATGGATTAAGATTTGTATGCCTTTTGTTGCTGTATCTTTTGATTCCAGTGTTTTTATTTTGCTGTATATCAATGGATGTGTTGGGGGATAGACCCTCACAGTGAAGAGTATAAGTGGTAAAGGGTTTTGAAGAAACTGTGAATACTCAGAATGAAATCAAAGAGAGTGATTTAATTCTAAAATGAATGAAGAGACTGTTAACATAAGGAATATGAGGTGCTAGATTAAGGAGTATGTCTGGGGTTTCATATCATAGAGAGGTCAGGCAGAGACTGACTATGCATGGTTTCAGGAGAAGGCCAGCACCTGGAATTTCAAGTTATGCAGAAAGAAACAGACCAAAAGGCAAAAGTAAAAAATGCACAGAATGTTTAGAAAGAAAGAGAGAAAGAGATGGTACTTGCAGGCAGGTCTTACCAATATTGTGGAATAGGCTTACTTTTACATTATAAAATATGTAATACAGAAAATATTGTGTTTATGAAAACATAATGTGTGTTCCTGAAGATCTATATTCTTGCAATCTAGTAATGATCATATAATTTTGTGTCCCTTTGTTATCATTTTCTTTGTAACTTTACTATTTAAAATTTATATAATACTATACGGATTTTGTCTGAATATCCTACAAAGTACAGTTCAAGGGTTGAACTAATTTGTTAGGGCTACTGTAATCAAGTGCCATAAACTGATTCCTTAAACCACAGAAATTTATTGCCTCAGGGTGTTGGATGCAGAGATCAAGGTGTTGGCAGGACTGGCCACTGAGAGCAATAAGTACTGTAAGGAAGAAACTCTCTCATGGATGTTTCAGCTCCTGCTGGTTTTTCTAGCACTCTTGGCTTGCAGATATCTCACTCCAATCTCTGTCTTCATGTTCACATGGCTTTTCCACTATGCAAATTCTGTATTCACATTTCCCCCTTATATATGGACACCAGTGATATTGGACTAGGGTCTGCACCAAAACACTCATGACTTTATTATCTTTGGAAAAATACTACCTCCAACATGTTCACATTATGAAACACACCCAAGGTTAGGACTTTAACACAGATTTTTGTCACTGTGGTTGGGTGTGGGGGCAGGCAGAATGTGGATGTGATTCAATCCATAATAATAGTGGTCTTTATAAATAAATAAGTTTATATATATTTCTAAAAGTATTTTTAAAAACCTTGATTCTAGTAATTGCATAATATTTTTATTTTTCAGAAATACTATGCTTTGTGCTGTTTTGTTGGGTGCTTATTGGTCTGACTGTTTTCAGTTTTATATGTAATGATGCTATGGATACACAGAAATATTTTGGTATATCTGAATCTATACTTATTTTAAAATTCTAAAGATGAAAATACTTAGTATAAGAGAGTGAGCATTTTTAAGAATTTTCATATTTACCACCTAATTTGTCCCATAAATGTTGTAGAGCTTATGACTTGAACTATTTAAAAATTAAATAAAGTATTAAGACTCAACTGCTGAATTTTTGGCTTGTAATTAAGTTGAATTTTTTCTTTCTTTTCCTCTTTCTTTCTTTCTTTCTTTCTTTCTTTCTTTTTTTCTCTCTTTCTTTTTCTAACTATTTAATTGTTCTATCCACTCTCCTTTGGGGCTATATTAGTTGTCTCTGCTTACTTAGAGGAAAAAGTTTCAATATATACCACTTTCATATATAATACTTATTTTAAATGTTGTACTTACATATACAAGAAGAAATCAAATATTGACTTATCATACACATATACATACACATATATGTTTATACATATATATAATCCTTTCATCAATGAAGTTACATTCACTAAAAATCCAGAATGTACTACATGAAAAGTATCTAGAATTTTACATTTTGATAGGAAATAGAATTCTAGTTTCCCAGATGCTGCAGAGGAAGGCTTATACATCAATGAGGGTTAATTATAAGTTTTCTCTGACATAGAAAGGTGCGGTGAATTTCCAATGTCATGAAACTAGAGAATAGCAGAAGTGTGCATAGAATTCAGGTCTATGGAATCCCAGTGCAATATTCTAGTGTGTAGACGACTAAGGTTTGCTATGAAATAATAATTGCTGATTACTTTGGGTATTCCCTTCATCCTCAAAAGATCTAATAATGCTCAAAAATTAATAAAGGGGTTTTATCCAATGGACAACAATGTCGTATGGATGAATTTTCCTTTAATAATGTGTCAAATGAACTTTTAAATTTGACAATTTCAACAGCTGTTCTCCCTGAATTCTCTAATGGCAGGTATTGACTTCATGCCTAAATGTGGTCATGGAAACGTGCAGCATCTCTCCATCAAAGATGCACAATGTTAGCATTTGTTGTGTTTCTACTATATGCCAGGGATTTACTGTGGTGTCTAATTTATTTCCCATAAACTATCAAGAGATAAGAGTATTCCAGATTCAAAACTGTAATTGATGCTGGCAGATTAAATAGGGGAGCTGTATTTTCAACTAAGATCAAACTTTAAAGATCCTGTTCTTCTCATTATGGTATGAACTTCTACACTACAATAGGGCAAATGGTAATTTATCTTCTATCCTGAATAGTCTTTGAAAATCAGAGAAAGGAATCTAGATGGTGTAATGGATTCTATGAAATGCATTTTAAAAATAGCACCATTAGATTAGAAACAGGAATGAAAGGAAGTAATATTTATTGAGAGTGTACAAAGTGTCATTTAATCTCACATTTATATCTTCATTTTGTCTGTTTCTTTGGTGAAGCCATCATTTAGCTTTAGAAAGTTTAAATAAATTGTCCAATATCTCAAAGCTAGTTACTAGTAGACCCATGGTTGAAAAGGACATATATGTGACCGACTAAATTTCAAAACTTTACTCTACTCTGATATATCTTCCATTTTTAGGATAATTTTTCCAAACTAAAGGAGATGGACAGAATATTAAAAACAAACTCTACCTTATGGCTGGGGATATAGCTCAGTTGATAAAGTGCTTGCCTATCAAGCACAAGGCCCAGGGTTCAATCCCCAACACCACACACACAAAAAAACTCTACCTGATTAATACATGCATAACTTTACTTAGTCTACAATACTGTTATTGTGCAATTTGGAAAATAATCTTTCTAATTTTTAAAAATTGATAATAAAAACTCAGAGTGTATAAGTGATTACAATTAGTCCACTATAAATCTTAGTAACAATCATAATTGTGGCTCCAATACACATAATATTTAGCTTTATTTTTTCCAACATTTTGGTGAGTGCTATGGTAATGGCACTTTAATATCACCATGCATAAAGTTTTTCTGAAAAAAAAAGAAGACAACAGATAGAGATACCATGGTTCCAATCCACATATTTGGCTTAGGTTTATGGGAAAGTCTCATAGTTTTTAATAGCTACCCTCAAAATAATAAACACTAGTTTTCAGGAAAAAGAAACACAAATTATATCTATGTAAAGCTAAATTTTCAAACTTCATATGAAATTTTCAAGGAAAAATCCCATTCTAGAGAATGATTCCCAGATTTTGTTATACATCAGTAACACCAAGTCTGCTAAGTCACAGAGGTTAGGTTCCTGAATAACAATTCAGAAGGTACTGGGAATGATCCTGGGTTAGTTACTGATAAGAAGATCACCAGATCATTTTGTATTATACCTAAATTGGAAAAGTGGTGCTACATGGATTTAAAAAATTACCTATGAAACTATTATCAGTGGCATGCCTTAGGAGTCCAAATATGCTGGGTGGTTTTTGTAGAAAAAAAATGGAGAGTATTTTCTACCTGGTCCAATTTGATTGATGATACCTGAATTTTTTAAGTGAAAACTTTGTACAGTGACAGAATGAACACTTTTGTATACGAAGTATTTTTTGTGTGATATCTTTCCAGAGGTCACATGTATTTTTTATTAGAACATTATACTTATACATAGTATTTGGGTTCCTTTTGACATAATTTCACATACATGGAATTTTATTTCAACCCCTATTTGCCCTGCCCCTTTCCCTCCCTTTCTCTCTCTCTACTGATCTTTTTTTCACTCCTATATTTATTTATTTTTCATTGGTGCTTTCTATGTATACATAAAGGAAATATTTCCTTTGGAATGTGTATATAACATGATTCTGTTAGATATTCCATATTTATTTCCTTTTCCCTTCTTTTCTCCCTCCCTCTCACTCTTCTATATCTACTCCACTGATCATCCCTATGTATTTATATCTGATCCCCTCCTCCGTCATCATCTTTTACTTATTGTGCTTTAGCTTCCACATATGAAAGAAAACATTTGACCCTTGATTTTTTTTGAAACTGGAGTTTTTCACTTAGCATGATGGTCTCCAGTTCCATCCACTTAGAGACAAATGCCATAATTTCACTCTTCTTCACGGCTGAGTAAAAGTCCATTGGTCCATTCATCTATTGACAGGCATCTGGATTGATTCCATAATTTGGCTATTGTGAACTGTGCTGCATAAACATTGAAATGGTTATCTTGCTATAATATGCTGATTTTGGTTCTTCTAGATAAATACTGAGGAGTGGGATAGATGGGTCACATGGTGGTTCTATTCCTAGTTTTTTGAAGAATCTCCACAATAGTTGCCAAAGTGGTTGCACTAATTTGTAGTCCCTCCAAAAATGTATGAGTATGAATTTCGCCCTACATCCTCTCCAGTATTTATTATTATTCATATTCTTGATAATTGCCATTGTGACTGGAGTGAGATGAAATCTTAGTATAGTATTGATTTGCATTTCCCTGATTACTAGAGATGTTGAACATTTTTTCATGTATTTGTTGGCCATCTGTTTCTTCTTTTGAGAAATGTCTACTTAGTTATTTTGCCCACTTATTGATTGGGTTATTTGTCTTTTTGGCATTGAGTTTTTTGAGTTCTTTATATATTCTAGATCTTAACCCCCTGGCAAAGATTTTTTTTAACCATTCCATAGGCTCTCTCTTCACTCTCTTAAATTTTTTCCTTTGCTGTGCAAAAGCTTTTTAATTTGATGGCATCCCACTTATTAATTCTTGGTTTTGTTTCTTGAGCTTTAGGAGTCTTGTTGAGAAAGTCAGTGCTTGCATTTATGGGATAGAATGTTGATTATGTTTTCTTCTATGGCTTCTGGTCTAATTCCTAAATCTTCAATCCATTTTGATTTGACTTTTGTGTAGGGTGAAAGATAGGGAATCAAATTTCCTTCTTTTTCATTTGGACACCCAGTATTGTTACACCATTTGTTGAAAGGACTGTCTCTTCTCCAGTATATATTTTTGGCTCCTTTTGCAAGTGTCCAATGACTAAAAGAACGTGACTTTGTTTCTGTGTCTTCTATTCCATTGGCCTTCATGTCTACATTGATGCCAATACCATGCTTTTAAAAAAAATTCTTTGATATGTATTTGTTTATTTTTTTAGTTGTCAATGGACCTTTTATGTATGTATGTATATATGTATGTATGTATTCATTTATTTATATGTGCTGCTGAGAATTGAACTCAGTGTCTCACATAGACCAGAAATTGCTCTACCACTGAGCTATAACCCCAACCCCACCATGTGGTTTTTGTTATTACAACTCTGTAGTATAATTTGAGATCAAGTGTTATGATGCCTCCTGCATCACTTTTTTTTTTTTTTATTTACTTATTGATTCATTGAACACAAATGGAGTACAGCTATTGTTTCACTGGTTGTACACAAAGTAGAGTCACACCATCTGTGCGTTCATGCATGTACACAGGGCAAAGGTATCTGTCACACATTTTGTTATTAATTTTACCCCCCACCCACTCCCCACCCCTCCCTTCCCTCTATGCTAGCTATCTTTCCTCCATTCTTGCCATCTTTCCCCCCCACATTATGCATCATCATTCATTTATCAGAGAGACCATTCGGCTTTTGGATTTTTGGAATTGGCTGATCTCACTTAGCATAACAGTTTCCAACATCATCCATTTACCTACAAATACCATAATTTTATTCTTCTTTATGGCTGAGTAATATTCCATTGTGTATATATACCACAGTTTCTTTATCCATTCATCTACTGAAGGGCATCTAGGTTGGTTCCACAATCTAGCTATTGTGAATTGAGCAGCTATGAACATTGATGTGGCTGCATCACTGAGGCAATCTGATTTTAAGTCCTTTGGGTATAAGCCGAGGAGTGGGATAGCAGGGTCAAATGGTGGATCCATTCCAAGTTTTCTAAGGAATCTCCACACTGCTTTCCAGAGTGGCTGCACCAACTTGCACTCCCACCAACAATGTATGAGTGTACCCTTTTCCCCACATCCTCGCCAACACCTGTTGTTGCCTGTGTTCTTGATAAAAGACATTCTCACTTTTATTTTTCAGAATTGCTTTGACTATGCTGGGTCTCTTATTCTTCCAAATGAATTTAAGGACTGTTTTTCTAGTTCTGTGAAGAATGTCAGTGGTAAATACAATGCACTTTTGCAGACTTGATTACCAATTCTTGGTGGGCTTTGCATATTCATTTTCTCAAATAGACACTAAATTTATATCTGGAAGATTTAGAGTCCTCCCCTGTACCAGAATTGCAGAAGAGTGAATTATTTTACAATTAGTTACTCTTCATTGATTTCAATTTTCAGATCTCAACCAGTGATGTGAACACTAGGGAAATATTTAAAAATATATGAATTTAATATTAAATCTTTAATAAAATGTCTAAACATCCTTATTCAGACACTGAATTATAAAGCATTATTGAACACAATTTTTACTAAACTTCATTTACAGGTCACATAATAAGGTCACTTGGAGAGACATTAGTGTAAACATTACTTAGTAACTCGTTGCTGACTTGTTTGCTTAAGTATGGTGATGGGCATGTTGGTCACTAAATGATGTTATAACGGAACTTAGGGACTTATTCTCACAAGTATTAGAATGAGGAATATTTATTCTTGAAAAGTTATTCATGTGCACAGAGAACAGCTAAATACAGATTATTCTTCTAGTTTTGGGTTTGCTCTGAGGAAGCTGAGAGTGAAAATCATGACCTACTTTCTATTAGGAAACTATGTGCCCCAATCCTACCCCTGCTTGATTATATTTTTTCTGGGTTCATTTTCCCCTGCATTCCTTTAAATTTCCTTTAGGTAAAAAATAAAATTTGTAATATTCATATTTTGAAAGTCATTCCCTAAATCACATCTTGGGATGTGTTCAGGTAAAAACAAATTAAATAAACTAACAAGTAATAAAGCATTTTCAAATTAAACTACCATAGTCCTTTTAAAAAGTCTGAGGTGTTTCACATTAATTTAAATGTTATTGATTAAAAAAACAATTTATTCACAATGATTTAATATAATCATTGATATACTTTTTCTAACCTGAATACATATATTTAAAAAGTCTTCACTGTCTTCACCACTTACAATTTCATAGTATTAAAGAAGATTTGTCATCACTTTTTTCTGCTTTCAAAGGTGTAATGGAATATCACTCTTAAAAATTGTGATCAGATGTTTTAAAAATTCACTTATGATTAAGAATAGCTTTATTGTCTAGACTCTGATAAAACATACTCAATGAATTATTTATTGCTACTGTTTTCCATTGCTTATTTCAGAAAACTCTGATGGGTGCCTTGGTTTAGAAGGCTCCTGTATTCTTGTTAGTAGTGCATGTCTCCTGAGTATTGCCAGACCCAGATCCTCCCATGGTGGGGCTCAGGAAGGGTTAAGTTTCAGTATTTTAATGTGGGAGGGATTTCATGAAGGAAGCTATAGCATGTAGGTGCATACCATAATAATTAAGTATTTGCATAGTTGACTGCAGCCCTTATTAAGCAATGTGCCAAATGCCAGCCTGATTTACATAATGGATGTGGGAGAACAAGTCACACACACCAAAGTAATGGAACACATTAATAAAAGTTTGCACAGTGTGTGTCCTTCATGCAGGCTGTGGTGACAAATATCCATGCCTTTACAAACTACATGACATTACGTTGTTTAGTCCTCTGGGACTTGCCTGCCAATTTGCTGTCTATCATTTATTTTCCACCATGGTGTGTATGCTTTGAGGGATCTCAACAGAAGGTCACAGCCAGTGAAGTTTCACACCAAACATTTTTTTTTTCCTGTCTGGGGCTTTGAGTGGTTTGCTTTTAAGGTTTATTGTACTTCATTTTAGTGAATGTCCCAAGGAGATTCAGAGTAGGTCCCAGAACCCAAGTCTTCCATCAATGTATTTGCTCTGTGTGCTCCTGTGGATTTGCCAGTTCCTATTTCTATAAATAACTGCTGGAACATTGCAGTAACACTTTTATTGTCTTTAACCTTATCTCATGTTACTTTTAAGGTTCTTATTTTTAAAAAGAAGCTTTTCTCAGACTCTCCACTTTGATGCAATTGGCTGTAAGCAGATGGACAGCGGTGCTATAATACCCCTATTAAAACTGCACCCCTGTTCTCATCAAAGTCCTCACACTCAGGCTCAGCCATCAAAGAAGAGGTTGGTGAGTGATAGCTAAATGGCATATCACCAGAGGTCAGGGTACAGTGTTCTCACTACATAAAATAACTTTGCCTGTTTTAAGCTGAACAAGCACATCAAATTATCTTTTTCCCCCATTTTTATTTTTGAGCCAGGGTTTAACAATGAACCTTTACAAAGGGACGTATTAAGACATCACCCCATCATCTCAGTTTGTGGCTGTCCAATAGTGAAATTGAAAGAGTGCAGCACACACAGGGGAGGACATTGTGCCTTTTGCAGAAGACACAAACCTGTAATCTTGTCTAAAGCACTCAATTATAGGTCTGTGATGGGGGTAGTGGACATTAACACTAGGGCTGCTCTGAGCACCCACAGAAACCACACCTGATAGTCTTTTATTCTCTACCTTATCATTTCTAGCATGGTATTTTTAGCACCTCACAAAGCTGGCATGCTGGGCATCTGTCCCTCCTACTTCACTATCTCTTGGCCTCTCTCATTTTAAGGTGGGCAGGTGCTGGTATCACAGCCAAACAGTAAGCTGGCTCCAGACAGATGTCTGCGCTATTTCCCTACCTCCTCTGCTAATTTTTGGAGCTAGGCCAGAATAAGAATTGAAGGATAGAAGAAGGAGAGAAAGTTTTGCTCATAATTTGGCCAGATTTTAAATCTTTTGAGTGTAAAACTTATTTTTAACTTAAGAGACTAAAGATGTGCTAAGCAAGTTCTTGATAAAGCCCCACTACTGATAGTATCTTTGAGGTTTTTCTTTATGTGAACACAGGGAGCCAGTATGACCTGTGGCTAGACGTAAGTACTGTGTGGAAAGAAATCATTTTTAAGTATGTCAAAAACAATTATGAAACATGAGTTCTGAGTTAAAGGGTTTTTTGCTATTGAAGTTCTAAAAAATGATTTCTACTTTTTGACAATTTTTTAATTCAACCAATATAAGAAATGCTCTTAATCATGATCTGTTTTCAAGAGTATCATTAATGTAGATGCTGGGTTCATGTCTAAATTAGCCAGTTATGAAATCTGATCTGTGCTCTCCAAACTATCAAGTTTCTGTCAAATTGTTTTGGTGAACAATTCTTATCAATCAGCATACTTATTTCTTATGTGACTTAAAGTACAATATTTAAAAGCATTATGCCAATGGTTTCTTCTTGTTATTGATTAAAAATTGATTGTTATGTAGGTTTAGTGTATTTCCAAATATTCCATGGCCTAAGTGACTTGTAGGCACTTGATTATTTTGGTGATCAATGTCCTAGTGTGTTAATTCAGTGTAAATCCAGGAGTTTTAAAACCTCGACTTGCTGTGTAGTCCTAGATTGGTTTCCTCCCAAATTTTTGGTGCTTCCTCTTCTCTGTTGGGTGTTGCAGAAGACTGACCCCTGCAATTAATTTGTTGTGGCCTCTTGCCAAGTTGTTTCCATCTAAGTTGAGCAGTTATGAAATTTGATCTGTGAGGGTTATGAGAAGGAGACAGAAAGGAGTAAGAAAGGGAGAAGTCCCTTTTCTCCTTGATTTTGGCAGGTGTCTCTGAGAGTGGATGTCTTTACTGTGAACCCAACCTTGTGAAGCAATACGTCCTTCCACAGTACCAAATTCCACTAGGCAGGATTCATGCCTAGACACCCCAACTTCTAGTAATTAGAAAACCCCCTATTTCTGGTATCTTGCTCCTGAGAATGATAGTGACTTCCTGATGCTCCTGTTTCTTGTCTATTTTACTATTCTGTTTGCCCTTCAATTCAACCAACATCTTTTTAGCAAATCTCATTGCAAGGACGTGTTATTGCTCTTCAAGAGAACCTGCTGTGGGCAGTATAACTGAATGAGAACTTCCAATTGCTGCATTTTTGCATATTCTGTTTTTTTTAAATGCCAAAATCACACTTGTCCTAAGCTGTTCTTAGTGATTAAGAACAATGTTTTTGTTGTTAAATCAGGCCATTCCTGGGTATTGTCGTTTGAACATGAGGTGTTCCCCAAAGCTCCTGGTAATGTAGGAATAAACAGAGGTGAAATGCTCAGATTATGGGAACTGTAAACTCATCAGTCCGTTCTAGTTGAATTGGACCAACTAGGTGTTAACTGTAGGCAGATGGGGCATGTCTGGAGGAGGAAGGTCACTGGGGGCATGTCCTGGAAGGGTTCACCTTCCCTGAAGCCTCTTTCTTGACTCTCTGCTTCAAGACCCACCATGAGGTGAGCAGTTTTCCCTCCATGGGGATTTTTGGCATGATGGGCTGCCTCACCTGGCACCAAGAGCCATGGATTATGCTATCTATGGACTAAACCTCTGAAACTGTGAGCCTCCAATAAACTTTCCCTCTTCTAAGTTGTTGCTCTCAGGTATTTTGGTTACAGTGATGGGAAAAAAAAATAACTGACCAAAACACTGCATTAGCAGGATCTCTTTAATGGTCAATTTTTGCACTTGAGGTTCTGCATTGGCCTATTCAACTTTTCCAGAAGTGTGCTATGATGGAAGAATTTTCCTACCTAATCATCCATCTTTCCTTTCTTCTTTCCTCTCATATTTGTGTATCTGCTTCTCCTGCTTCTTCCCCACTTTTCTTCACAGGCATTTTCAATAATCTCTTACAGATTGGATCCCATCTTGACATCTGGTGCTTGATGTTTCCAAATTAATATATCCCCATAACAATTCTTCTCTACTGAACACATAGCTTATATTCTATCTCCCTGACTGGACTTGGAGTTGTAATATGATAATCCTGAAACAAAATCAGGCTAACATATTTTGCAGTCTTTGGTAGACACTTCTACCAAGAACAGTCTAATTGGCTGTACATTTCATCTTCAGGAAATATCAGTCTCTGGCAATATCGTATGAGAAAATAGAATGTGTCCTCTGCTCAAGTTTTGGTTTAGATGAACCAACAGATCATGGAAAGGTTCATTGTCTAAATACTGAAGCTGTCTACAAAAAGCAGAAAGTCTGAAGTGACTTCACAGGGAAAGAAAACTGGCTGGGAGTTTGTGTTATGGTTAAGGAATGAGTGTTAAGTTCCTATGTATGTGCAGGGACTTGTGTAGTTCAAATTGTTTACCATCACCAAGGAAAAGCATCTGGGCTTTCTATCCATCGAGATGTGTCCAGAAGGGGAAGAGGGAAGGGTGAGGCTTAAAAACTGTCAGCAGTCAAATGTTTCAAATGGTGTCAGTCTCTTCAATATACTCACACACAGCTAATGCTCTATAAATATTTGTTGATGAATAAACATACCTTTTATTACTGGAAAACTTCTAAGCCCTTTAGTATCATATTTTCAGCCAATCTGTGAGGAAAAAAGGATGCAGAACTTTTCAAATGTTACTTGTTCATAGAACTCTATTTTTAGAAAAAAATTAGGGAATATTGCCCCATGCAACATGCTTTGGGGAAGAGTCATGAAATTTTCAAACATAGTGTGTTACTCAGCTTTTTGTTACTGTTATCAAATGTCACAAGAACAAATTAGAGGTGTAAAAGTTTATTTTGGCTCATGGTATCAGAGGTTAATCCATTGTGGGCTTACTCCATTGCTCTGGGCCCAAGATGAGGAAGAATATCATGGCAGAAGGATGTGGTAGAGAAGTTCTGCTCCACACAGGAAGCAGAGAAAGAGGGAGGAAGGTGCCACAGGGAAGATAAACCCTTCCATGACACACCCTGAGTGGCCCACACCCCACTTGCTTATGGTTACTACTCAGTCAGTCCATTCAAACTAGGAGGGGCTGTTTAGGGTACAGCTCTCACAATCCAATCATTTTGCTTCTGATTATTCCTGCACTAACACAGGAGATTTTAGGGGTCACCTCATATCCAATCATAACATACAGTAATTCATCACCTTGAAAATTTTTTTTTCTTGTTTTCTAATTAATCAAGAGTTAGGAGGTAAAATTGCAGAGTTTTCTGCATGTAAGGCAGCAAGAAGTTCTCATTGAATTGATGTTAGATGTCAGTGTGGGTAGATGACTGAGACTTAGAGAAAAAAGAATGTGGTCAATTCAAAGGCAAGAAATGAGATTATAATATATTGTAAGTGTCTTCAGCATGTCAGGTTAAATGGTAGACTTTCGTATTACTGTAAATATTTTCTGACTCAAAAACATTTCAATGAAAACTCTAAACCTGATTATCTCAAGAGAAATTATTTGTTATTTTCAGCCTTGTGCTGTACATTTTAAGAACATGATTTTATATTTTCTATAAAATACTTTGTTCCCATCATTACTATATTTTGATTCAATTAATTTTTTATTACTATAATATGGAACAAATTTAAACATATACTTAAATGAAATAGAAATAAATCCATTTCTTTATGTGTATCCTTTAGGAAAATGTGCTTTATTGCTCCTTTCAACTTTCTATTTTAGAAACTAATAATGAATTCATGTTAAATGCACTTAAGCCTTTAATTCCCTGAAGTATATCTATAATATTATCTTATTTTCTTCTGACTCTATTTTTAATTTTCTGTGTTTTCTCTTATCCTTATAGGTCTAAACTGAATTTTATCTATGGATCTTTTTGATGATGAAAATTTTATATGTGTTCATTTTTATTTATTGGTTAACCCAACATGTCACTAAGTCTGTGCTACTTAATGATCACAGCACATTGAACATCCTGCTAAATAGCTGGCTGATTATACATGTAAAAATTCAAAATTAATGTTAATTAAAAGTTCATGGTCATTCAAATAAGTGTGAAGATAGAAGACTTTCCAGAAAATAATTTATTGCTTCATGAAGTCTTCCTATATTGTTTATTCAAAAATCACACACAAAGATTCAAAAATGCTGTTAATTTAAACATTTATAAATAAAACGAGACTGAAAGAATGATGTTATATAGAACAACACATTGGAGATTTAATGTTCATTAATTCATTCAGTATGTCCTGAATACCTGCTATGTACAAGGCATTATGTCAAATGACTCTGGGTATACAAGTGAGAAGCAAGAACTAGCTCTGGTATTGTCATTTTTCCAGTGGACTTCCCTGAAGCAGACCACCTGCTTGAATTTATTGAAATTGCTTATATTCCTGTATTAGTGTTTTTTTTTTTTCTAACTGTCCAAATGACTCCTGTGCTGTGAGGTTGACTATCTTGCTATGATGTACCTTTTTCCTAAATTAGTTGGGTTTTCTCCCGTCAGCATTAGCTGCCATCTGCTATAGTCTGTTAAAAATTTTCAAAGCAAATAAGACAATTACATTTCTCAAAAATGATAACATTTTTAATCAAAGGGGCACACTCAACCTTTCTTCAATCTTTGATTCCTTCCATGATGGCTACCCTTTACACCTGAAATCATGTAGTTTGCTAGAAGTGTCTCTAAGGGCCTCTGTAATTAAATGAATTACTTAATTATCTATAAAGGTCATCCAGGAGAGCAAACAGGACCAAGTCACCGGAGTAGGAAACCTGGTATCATTTTATTCCATTTTAACTATAGAGGTACTATCTGATCACGGTACTTCACAGGAAGGAATAAATGAGGTAATGGATGTGAAAATTATTTGAAAAAATATGGGATGAAACTAATCTTTAAAAAGGGCCTGTAATGTGTTGGGCTTATTTCCAAACTGAGATCAAGGTTAGTCCTCATGACAAAGTTGTAAGTAGGTGACAGAGTGGAAAATCTCACAGCTCATACATTGTACAATGAGGTTTCCAACCTCTCTGCGCTGATGTCACTGCTTCACAGTCTCTGTGGAGTTTAGTAACAGGGACTTTAAATAGCATCTGATCATTTTGTGTGAGGCATGCATATTCATTTCCATTGACTTCCATTTTTGAGTTCAGGAAGAGAGGGTATTTGATTTCTCACTATTATTTTATCTTCACTTCAATTTAAAGGTACGTTGAGCAGAATTACTGTTAGTAAAGAAAAGGTGATTGAGAATCCAACTACCAAACAGGAATGAAATCAAATCAGATAGATTCTCTTTCTTTCAAATGCCAATTGTAAAATACAAATGAAAAGTACAGGATGGCATGATATTTGTAAAGTTCTTTTCTCTTCTCTTAGGAATTGAACTATTTTTATGTTTAATGGGGATGGTTTGAAAGGAAGACACTTCCTGACCTGGAAAGTAGAAGAGGTTTTGCTGCATCTTTTGAAAAGTTATTTTTGCTTTGTCAAAATTGACAAATAGCTAGGCACAGTGGTGCATGCCTGTAATCCCAGGGGCTCGGGAGGCTGAGGCAGAAGAGTCTTGAATTCAAAGCCAGCCTCAACAAAAGTGAGGTGCTAAGCAACTCAGTGAGACTCCGTCTCTAAATAAAAAACAAAATAGGACTGGGGATGTGGCTTAGTTGTCAAGTGCCCCTGAGTTTAAACCCTGGTACCCCTGCCAAAAAAATTTGACAAATATAGTAGGATAGATTTCTTCAGTCACTCCAGGAGATTAGTGACATCTTCAATTATACATGATGCAGTATTGGCAGTATTGTCCAACATTTGTGTAATTAATAACTTGTGACTTTGTGAGTTTTTGTGAAAGAAATGATTTGTTAAGAGCCATTTCAAATGGTATCACTTCATTTGGACTTGATGGCCATTTGAATTTTTGCTTAATTTTTTTCTTCCCAATCTGGTGAGGAACAGCTGACCGAGGCACTGACACTGTGCAGGCATCAGGTAATGGAAAAGTCTTTTGAGGACTGTATGCTTCTCTAAATGATGTACAAGAGTGCAGGATTGGAAAAATAGTTAGAAACATACACAAAGTACATCAACTAAAATTGATCTACCGCTGATTCAGCCATTTAACAGGAAGTCTACAGTAATTGAATCAATTAAAGGGATCAAATCCACCCCATACTTCATTGGAATTTATGTCTTAATTGGCTGTGAGGTTCACCATGGCTCCCTTGCACTTGTGGAGATATATTATGATCATTTTTGTTAAATAAAAAAGGGCTGTGAATAAATAGGTGGATCTACCTTTATGTTAGGTGAATTTATAACAAAAAGGGACCATAAAAGACCATAGAATATGGATATGATTAGAAAGATTTCAGAAAGTTATAAACAGGTAACTTAGGAATTAAACTTCTATTTGATCAATGTCCATTATGTATCAGAATATTTTCTATATATTATGGTTTATCTTAATATTTTCCCCTCGTAGTGGCAAAATGCATAAGAAGTAGGTGGACAGTATAAATTAGTGTTGCTCTGAGACTAAAATAAATTACAAGTAGTTCTAAGAAGTTGTTTTAATTTAATTTTTCTTATATTACACAGTGCTGTAAGTTTCCAAGTGTGTATGGGTCTTTTTGTTGATGATATTATTGATCAAGGATAGTGTATAAATAGCCAGTAGCCACTGAACAAACAATATTAGAAAGTGAACACTTCTGAATCATAAAGAAAAAAGAAAGTTTCTAACACCTAACATCATAGTCACTTAAAATAATCAAATACAAAAACCTAATAATATAAGTACTTTTAAAACAGAAGATTCCCATTGAAACTTTATTCTCAGACCACTGTAAAGATAGAAGTATTTACCTCCCAGGGTCTGGTGAGGGTTGCATGTGATGCTTAAGTGTGCTTTACAAACCAAACTGTCAAATCAGCAGAATGTACTTCTACACTGTGTGAATCCACTGAATTAAGTTGTGAAAAGAGTTTGGTCTCTGTCCTTTATAATTAGGAAAATCATCCTACACTGAGACAACCTGACTGAGTTTCCAGAGTCATGAGATAAAAACTTCCTGTACCCTAAGAAGTGAAGTGTGAGATCATCTGGAAGCTTTTCATCCATGCACATAGTCCATGGGGGATTGGATCTGGCAGAAGATTCCTAATTAGGAAGCATATTAACTATGGACCAAATAACTTGGACACTCATGTTTCACTTTTCTGTTAGTCTGTCTTTGCAGAAGCTTTTGTCTTATCAACTGGGAATCCTTAACCTAAGTGAAGCACAAAATTCTTAGTCATGGGATGGGTGGTGGTGATCGTGGTAGTATTGGTCAAGATCATCTAGCCTATCAGAAAAATGAAATGCATTTATATTTGAATAATTGGATGCTCTTTGGTTTGGTCATCAATATTTAAAGTATTTTATCAATAACCTTCTGCGGAGAAAACATAAAAATGCTGGATACCCATATTGTTCATTTATCAAAAATACACAAATGTCTTATCTAAAAACACTGAAATTCAAAACCATTATTCAAACAGAAGGTATAACTCTCACATTATAATTTGTGAAAGTACATTAAATATTTTACATTTCTTGGCAAAGGATCTCAAGATCTACTGGGAAGTTATAACTGTATTTATTTTATTTTCATGGTTGTCATCACACTTTGAGCAGCTGTGACAATTTTCTGCTGGAACAACTCCATCCCAAAATTATTACTGTAAATTGAAGTCCTATTTTTCTGCCCCAAGTGTATTTTTAATATTAACAGTTGGTAATTAGTCTGTCCTTTGGAGAGACTCTGAACAGTTTTGAAGAGCATCCTGTACATTTAATCGGAACACTTAAAAAGCAGACAATAAAATGTAACATCCACTGAATTGTGATTGTTCTCACTAATTATTGATAGTATCTCCATCTTGTTACTTTTAAAGAGTACATTTTTAATATTATAAGGACAACTTTATTAATTTATTTTTCTCTAACTCTAATTCTTTCTGAAAAAACTGAGTTTGGAAAAACAAGATATTTATAGATGCAAAAGTGAAGAGTATGTTATTAGAAATGAAATATTTTTTTGAAACTTCTAAACAAATCGGTCATTTATTATTATAATAATTCCCTGCCTTCCTCTCATCTGGATGGTAAGCAGGTGAATATATTTTGCTTCTTCATGCCAATTAGGTGCTTGCATTCAGTGTTTAGAGAGCATGTTTTGGGTACAAACAGAAAAAACCCTGAGGGTTATCAGTACTGAAGAGTACAGGATTTTTAAACATTGTCATTTCATTTTGCTTAGATAATTAGGATGTTGGGCTGAGAATAAAGCTCAGTGGTATAGCCCTTGCTTAGCATGCTCAAGGCCCTGGGCTCAATTCCTAGAACCAAAAATAAATAAATGAATGAATAAGATACCCCAGCATTTTAAAAAATAATATTTCCTTTGTAGTTTTCTTTCTAGGTTGCTTTGAGACTTTGGAATTAGATGTACATTTGCAAATCTTCATTAAACTATTTTATGTCGTTGAAACAGTTTATCTTTAAAATTTATTACGTTTTTGTTCATGAGTGCCCCTTCCAAACAAGGCCACTTATTACAAAATAAACCAAAGCATTATAAATCTTTTGTTAAGCTCTATGTTGGAGTATAATGGGAGGCTTTTACAAGTTAAGGGGTTGAGTAAAACAGTATAGTGAGCAAGATAAAATAAGTGGTATTTAAAATTATTAGACAAAATGGATTTCATGGATGAGTAAAATTTGAAATAAATTTTATTTAAAAAATTAAATGTTGGATAAATTGTTTTCCTTATTTTTGCTAAATTAGATTTTAGTGTAAATTTGCATTTCACACTAAGAAGTCTTATATGCAGGCAACATGTTTTTTTTTTTTTTCAATTTCTTTCTTTTTTCTTTCTTTTTCTTAAACTATTTGAAATGTTTGTTGGTCACAGAATTGAAAATTTTATCAATATAATCTTTTGGGTCACTTAAGTACTTTTCTTTTTTAAAAATAATTATGCTTTATGAATATGTAAGAAACTTAGAAATTGGTCTGATTAAAACAGACTCAAATAATCAAAAGCATAACTTGTCACTCAATGCACATATTTACGCTCACAAGATTCTTTAGAATAATAGAACTAATAAGAATGAATTCTTTTGAAGGTCTCAAATATAAAAGATTTTGCTAAACCAACCGAGCATACTTAAAATCAAGGAAATCATCAAAAGCTTATCTCAAAGTTACTGTCATTCATGTATATTTTACCAAAATAGGTTTTATTGGAGGTAAATAGAACATATGGGCTATGTAGTTAATGTACATCATACATATACTGTTCCATTTATGTC